>VZTN01025492.1:14083-29048 GCA_013400515.1 Erpornis zantholeuca | reverse complement strand
ATATCATGGACTAAGCATCCTCTCTAATCACTGCTGGTCAAGTCTCACTTTTTTCCATCCATTTCCTGCTGCAGTTTGAATTAAAATACCCACATTAGGCAAAATTCCTGTAGTAAGACAACCTCCATCTCCTCATCCAAACAGGCACTTTTGTCATCTTCCTACTCTGGTGATTTTCATTCTGACATTTTCAAGATTTTCATCTCCCTTTCACAGTATTCTTTTCCTAATTAATTCTGCTGGCAGCTTACAGAAATGCTGACATTCATCAGAAATTATTACTGTGAACATTATAAAGTAGTAACAGTGTGGCTATATTTTTATTTTGCCACCATGTGGTTACTACTCTGAAAGATTTGTTGAATAACCCCACTAATTCATTATCCCTGTGGGCTGTTGTATTCTAAAGCCTCATGGACCCTTGCCAAGGGCTGCCCCATCCATATTACACATTTATATAAGTTAAATACTAAAAAGACAGCACGCTGGTTGGTGTCATGATTTCAGGAGGTTGCAGACACGCACTGAAGGCAGGGAGGTACGAACACTGTGGGTCTCCCTTCTTGGGTTGGGCTGTGACACCTTTATAGAGGAGGAGGTGCTGGAGTCTCCAAGAAAAATGTACGTGCAGCCCCTGTCCTTAACGTGTCCTTCCTCATATTTCTGTCCACACACATTTTCTACATCACTGCTTCCAGTGGGCTCCAAGCACTACCTTATATTAGTGCCTTTTAAAATATTTCCACCAGGGTAACTTTCTTGGGTACAAATACTGGAGTTTGTGTTTTGGGGTTTTTAAGCCTGTTAATATTGCTTTTCTTCAAAATAAAATGAAAATAATAAAATAATAAAATCTGTCATTTCTAAGGGAAATGTGTGGCTTTTAGGTGATCCAATCCTTGGTATTTTTTTATACCGATGGATGTTTATCCGTATTAGAAAAAAAAAGAAACCTAGAACATTTAATAATCTGCTTGCACCTTTTGCTAAGACCACCAGATAAAAGAGTGTCTTGCTGCTCCCAGGAAAAAAAAACCCAATTGCATGCACAAAAACCAAATCCAGTTGGTGATAAATCATATATTATTAAAGCCTTAGTACAACACAGTTTTCCATGAGTTATGTTTAAGCTATGTTTAAATCTTTGAGCAAGCCAGGAAAGCAGTGGCTTTTCATAAAACTGATTGCATCTGCTTATTCATTTAGAATAAACTATTGCTTTAGTTCAAAATATACAAGCAGTAGCAATATAAGTTTCATTCAACTTTATCTCAATGAATATATTTTTAGCATTATTATTAACTTTTCTCCCCTCAGAGCAGAAAGTGTATAGTTGANCTAATCAGTACAATTTCACTTTTGATATTGAAGTAAATCAGGAATAATCCTGTTACATTTTTCAATTTTTGTCAGTCCTAGTGCAGTAATAAAAGTTTTCCCAATGCATATACTGCTGCTTGCTGGTGGCATAGCATAATAATGTCTCTTGAACTCCAGGTAAGTGAAATCTACTGCCTTTCTTTTCTCCAAAAGAGCATTATCTAATTACACCCAAAGACACTATGTCAGTATAATTGCTATAAACTGCCTTTATTAGCCCCATGCTGATTTTTGCATCATTTTCTACTTACCCCTATCCTTAGTATTCAGATTTTTCTAAAGTAATGTATATTATTAGCATCAGAAGATAATTTCTTTTATGAAAGTTTTTACTGCCTGAAATGTAAATAAACAGTTTTCTGGATACCTAGAAATACATACAATGGTATATCCTATATAACACTGGCATTTTGTTGTTACTAAAGGGAGCTCAACAATCTATCAACAATATATTCTTTCAGGGAAGAGTCAGGTGTTACCTTTGTTACACTTGTAGCCCAAGACTCAAAGAAGGCAAAGAAGGTGACAACACTGGTAGAAACTCAATTTTTATCCATTGTTTGCAAACTGCAAATTATATTTTGGCTTACAGTACAAAACCAAAAAATTCTAATGAGAATCATGAATTATTTACTAACAGGGGCTTTGTAAATCCCCAAGCTACAAAACCTGAATAAATAAATGTTATTGAAAATAAGTTCACAGTTACATCATTATTGCCTTCTGTTGCTCCTACATCCTATGCTGAATGGTATTTCACAGAAGTGTTTTTTATTTTGTTGTGTTTTGTGAGAATGCAGTTTTATCGCAGAGGTAAATTGCTGTGTAGATGTGAATGTAAAATGTCTATACATACACATATACACACAACTAAAAAAGCTAGAAAATGGAAACTAGTCACTACAATGAAGGATGGTATTTAAAACACTTTTGCTTTTGTTGTTTGGTGTGTTTTTCCAACTGAAAAAGTAGAATTTAACTATCAGACATTTCTTTTCAATAAGGTCATTTTAATGCATTCATGTTTAAGAATTTCATTTGCTTCTGAAGGGGAGGGGGAAGATAAAGCCTTCTTACATTCTGAACAGTCTGGGTGACTCAGAATAAGTGCTATTTCTCTATATTCAATCATCTCTGGAGAGAATGAAGGTCTGTAGTCTGAGAAGAGCTAAAAGGAGGAACAGGCAATATTAAAGGAAATGCAAAGTGTTACAAGGAGTCAACCTTTGACATCAACATTTTGCCTAAAATGGTGTCAAGTAGAATCATTATTGACTTTCTGACTGACTTGTCAAAGTTTGTCCTTATAGATTTGTCAGTAAACCTCTCAAGATCTAGGCATAAGCCATCAGTCAGAAGTTATATCATTAGCTATTCTGTTAAAATAGTTTTTTCCTTGCAGTAACTTCTGACCTTGTAGTCAACTCTAACTAGAAATTCATAATGACACCTCAAACTGCCAGGTTTTTGAGTACTTGTGTAGCTGCTGTGATGATGTTTGTCTCAAGGGCACACAAATTGAAGTTTGTTCAGAGCATAACTCCTTAATTTCTTCAGTTTCAGACAAAAGTGAGTAAGACACAGACTTCAAATTTAGCATTTCAGTATATCAGTCTATCATTAAAAATGTGACATCTGACAGCACATAGTTCATTGGTGCCACAGAAATTTCCAAGTGTAATGTGTAAAAAAATATGTCACAAAACTGCAAGTTATATGATAACTGCAAATGTTTTTAGTTAACAAACTGGCAAGAACTGCATCATAATGTCATGAAAAGAACAGAGATACAGGCAATAATATTTATTTAAAGATTGATTAACATTAACATTTTTCACTAGCAATTAAGAAAGATATAATTGCATGTTATTGAATGGCACAGTGCATGTGTATTGAAGGTGATTTTAACACACATTATTATGTGTGTTAAAGGTGGTTTATCTTTTTATCTACAGTCAATATAATATATCTGGAACCATAGATTTGATAAAATAAGATATTCTCCTTGGAATTTCTAATATATATTAAATGCACACTACACTACACTATGGTATAAATATATTTGTCTCTCTACACTTCTAAATTACTGTAAGGAATACCTTTTTTTTTTATTTTTTAATTCTCTTAATCTTTCTTTACAATCTTAATCCAATTCTCCTATATATGAGAATAGGCATAGTTCTGGTATAACTCCTTGGCTATGGATTTCATTTATGCAGTACAGTACTATGCATGAGTGTATAGTGTGAGGAATGGATCTTGAAAATTTTTCTTCATTGTTGCTTAGTTTGTATTTTGATCCTGTTTCCAATTTTCAGTGATTTTACAATAGGAAGACTGTCTGATTCTCTGAATTTTGCAACAGGTTTTTATTCTTAAAGTCCAATATAGTATTTTTTTTTTAACATGGCTCAACTATAAAGAAATAAGATTTCTTAAATTTTGTTGTTAAGTGCTTCATTTGTAACAAAATCTGTGGTTAAAGTACTCCTGTGTTCCTCATTAAAGGTTCCTGTTAAAGGATTTTGAAAAGCAACCTTTGTCGTAGGTGCCAGAGCATTTAACAAAATAACCCTGTCCAAACTAATTGAGAAAATGAATTTTTCTTTGCTAT
Source organism: Erpornis zantholeuca (assembly GCA_013400515.1). Classification (NCBI taxonomy): domain Eukaryota; kingdom Metazoa; phylum Chordata; class Aves; order Passeriformes; family Timaliidae; genus Erpornis; species Erpornis zantholeuca. The sequence continues at coordinate 25,054 of VZTN01025492.1, read as the reverse complement.
GAGCACTAATTTTCTATGTCATGTTGTGGAGAAGATACAGTGCCCAGTGAGCTTGAGTTATCATTCCAGTCCAACCGACAGGAAAAGACAAATGTGGTACTGATAACAATATTTATGTGAACATCTGCAAGAATTTTGTTACATGCCCTCAAAAGATGTGCTTCTGTGTCATTTCTGCTAATTCGAGGTCCCTTTCTCTCTTGCTTTCTCTGGCTAAGAATGTCACTATATCTTGTAGCATGAAGAAATGCCAAGGGGCAGAGAATTCAGCCTCAGCAGGCAAAGTCTGACCCAGTGATTGATATGGACCCCCAGTTAATCCTTTCTGTGCTGGAAGTGGCTGAGTCACTATCCCTGGAAGTATTTAAGGCATGTAGACACAGTGCCTGGGGACATGATTTACTGGGGGCCTGGCAGTGCTGGGGTAATGGTTGGACTAAATGATCTAAGAGGTCTCTTCCAATCTAAATGATTCTGTGTTTTTAAGACTAATGAGTAATCATGTTTTCAAATTTAAGATTCCAACATTTCTTCTCTCCTTATAGTCTTGGAGTATTTTATAAAACATATTTTATAATAGTTAACAGAAGGATGTTCATCTCCCAGTCAAAACCTTCACTATTATGAACATCTGGATTACATCAAAATAACGATTATTTAACTGGCATGTCACTTAATTTCATTATCTCAAATTTTAGGGGCTATAAGAGTTAATTATAGTGTGTGAGATTTTACTTCATATGCTCTAACTCGGTAATATTTAGGGGCAAAATCATACTTATTGAATCTCAGAGGATTACAGGGAAAGGTGAAATGTCCATACTTTCTTCTTAGAATTCTAAGTTGTAAGTTGTCATTTTCATTTATGTGATATCTTGCTGTCACTATGTCCCTTGTGTTTTTCTCAGGTATATTTAGGTCAGTGTGCCAATCTAGGAAAATAAGGCTTCCTATACTGTTTCAGCTTCAGAACATAATGGAAGAAACTTTCTTTCTGATGGCTGTATTGAAATTTTCATTTAGTTTGGTGAAAGAGATTAAGCTGTTTACTTGAACATTTTGGCAATCCTCTTTTCCCAGCATTTTGTTTTCTCCAGATAATTATATTCTACAGCACCATTGACTCTTTATAATTTACCTCTGGATTTACTGATTTGGAAACATGACTTTAGAAAGGAAGATTACTCTAAAAATATTGAAATTAAATCATGTTTAAGGATTTTTTTTTTTTACCTGGCTTTCACTTGTGGCTAGTAAAGACTTACAAAGTAAAACAGTGAAACAGAGTAATTGTGTTCTATTGAAGCCTTCCCATTTTATTCCACCAATACAGACTCTTGACTTCTTTCAAGTTCAAGAATGTTTTTCCAACACAGAAATTCTGAAAATAACAGTTCTGAAGTCCATCTTCCCAAAGGACCTGCAATTTAATTGAAACCACATTTAAAATATCAAATTACATGAAAAGTCAAATACTGGAATTAATTATTCTCAAATTAACTGACATAAATGCCCAAAAATATTCAGTGCATGATTTTTTATGACAGAAAATGCAGAACTTAGGTCTAATGCATACAATTCTAAAGCATTAACTGAAATAAAAGGATAAAAGCTAAGTAAGAGTAGTTCAAAAACAATGTTTCACTTGAAAAAGGATGCAGCATTAGGTGATGGACCTAATTAAGAGCATCGTAGTAATAAAATCCATATTTTGTGTATTTCTTTCTGCTGAGTGGTTACTATGATAAGTTTCTGTAACAAAAGCATTTTCTGGGAGAAAAAAAATAATAAGAGGTGTAATTGTAAAAATTTAAATTTCTTTTATTTCAGTTATTTTCCTAAAACAATAAGGTAATATTTTGTTTGAGATTTAGAAACCAATACATGATAAAGCAAAATAGCATATTTTGATAGTGAGAGGTGTGTTTTAAAAGACAGTTTCAGAAACCTGTCTCAGACAAGCTCAGAAATGTTTAGTTATCTCCTCAGCTTGTATATAAAACCTCACATATCCATGCAGTAACCTATGCAGTGGTAGTTTACTGCATTACTAAAGCATGTAGTCATTTATGCTTTGTTTAAGGTAATTAGGTTTCTATAACACTGAGATTTTTCTAATAAAAATTCAGACTGTGGTATTTCAGTAAATGTCTAATGGTTAATTTGAGTAGAGGATCTTACTGCCTTGGAAGCTTCAGTGTTGACATTGTTGCTGCCCAAAGCCTTCAAGAGAGAATTAAATAATTATTCACTGATCTGGACAGAACACCCCATTCGTATAAATCACTTAGTGTCTTAACTGTAGTTGAGATGCCAAGCATCTTCCAAAGCCTGTGGCACAGAGAGGTAAGGGATAACATCCAAATATAAATATATTGTCTGAATACATTGCACTGCATATTAACCTTGTGTGTTATGCAGAGTGACTTTCACAATCTCTTTCTCTGCTCACTGGTAACCCAGAAGAGATTAACTTGTAACCTTGTTAAGATAAGAAGAAAACTGAAGCTGAAAACTGAAGATTCTGGCTATTTCTTAGCTAGAATTACTACCAAGGGGACCACGCTGAGTTATTTACAAGGTTCTTAACTGCACAACTTCAAGGAATGATTTTCAATTATGATGCTTTATGTTTGTTTCTATCTTCTTTTCAGTGTGTTAATTTTTATTGGTTCTTTGACAGAGGACCATACCAATGGCCCTCCAAGGATTTGTCATTCAGAGAAATACCTTGGCAGAATTTCTTACTCTTTTTCTTTCACGACTTGGATATTGCACCAAGGGTCTTGGATATTGCACCAGGACTTGATGACACTGGTGCTTTTATAAAACCTGCATAAATAGTCTGGAAAAGTAAGGCAGACTTGTCATGAAATCAAGGAAAGCCAAGAAGTCTGGGATCTGTGCTGTGTACTCTTCCAGTATATCTGTTACCAACATACACATCATGGTGCAACACTTTCTTAAAAGTCTGTGTGTCTGCTTGGAAACACATTCACAGTGTTAGACACCTGGATGAAATGAAGGGCACTTTAAAATTCCCATATATAGGGCTCTTTGGAATGCTTCATTGTTTTAACATGAGTTATAAAAAAATTACTCTCCCTGAATCCTTTTCAATTGACTCTCTAAAGGATCTTTGGCTTTCAAGGCTTCACTTATTCAGCTTTTTACAAGGCTCTCATCAAAGGGTCACCTAATTTCTCCAAAAGCTGCCACTTACTGCCATTTCACACACCTTTGAGTGTCTGAGACAGGCACACAGGGCTGGTAGATGTATACAGATTACAACTGAGAGACTTTTTCAAGTACCAGCTGGAGGCTAGCTGGGATTCCTTGGAGACAATGTCTGAAAACTGGAACTGTGTATCTGGGTTCAGGCACATGATTCTGTGTCTGAAATTAAAAGAAGGGGGAAAAGCTCCTCACCAAACCAAAAACAACCAAAAAAAAATCAGACAAACAAACAAACAAACAAACTCCCCCAAAAAACCCTGAACAATTTATATTGCTAGTCCAAAATGTTAGACTATTGTTAATTAGAGCATATATTTAAACACCCTTTAAGATCTTTAATAATATAGAGAGGTCTGTTTTCTTTATTATATTTCTGAAAAATGAAGAATTAGACAAATGTTGTTAGATGTCTACGTAGTATTTAGCAAAAAATTTGCTTGGACAGGCTAGGAAAACATAGGTACAGCACATATTTAAAATGTGTATTGTGAGATACTTCATATACATTTTATAGTTTTATACTGCAGGTTTTTGTAGTTGCTGAAAATGTCAAACTGAGTGATATGTAGAGAAGGGGAAACAAATGGAGCTGAAGAACTGCAGGTTTGGGGCAAGAAGTTAGAAAGTAACAGATAAGAATTCAGGTGGCAGTAAGTGACATAAATTACCTCTAAAGCAGTCTCTGTTACATGTGGCTAAAAATGTTCTTTATGTGCCACCAGTACTCAGCTACCAAAGCCATGGATATGCCATAGTAAAGATTGTATCTTCTTCAGGCCTGTGATGATCCTCATTTGACTCCAGAATCCAGTGTTGCAAGCATTTTGCAAATTTATTGCTGGACTAAAGTTGTCAAACACTTCTATCAAAAGAATATCATCAGCAAAGTGTCCACTTAACATGCCCTGACTAGCTAGGTAATGCAGGTTTCATTATAGAACTGTAGATTTGCATGCCTGCTGCTTGTATCGTGTTGAGAAACATACTGGAGATTGTAAATACTGTGTGCTGAATAATATAGTAAGAGATTCCTCTAGAAAAAAATCATAGGTTACTTCAAAAATCACAGGAAGGCTCATCCCTAACTCAGTGTATGAGATATTTTCCATTTGGGAAAATTGGGAGGTTTTATGCTGTCATTTCTTTAACTGCAGGTGGAATCCACAATCTGCAGAATGTTATCCAAGTGTTCAGGAACCACAAAGTGCTTCCTGCCTGCTGGCAGTCCAGGGTGTTGGAGTCAGGGAAGGCCAGGAAGCCTCTCCTTCCCCTCTGGGTGTTTCGTTTGTCCCCGGAGCTCCCCAGGATGGCTTGGTTGTTGATCTGGGCCCATGGGAAGGGCTCCCCTCAATTCTGGGTGAGCTGCAGGCACCCAGGAAGTGAGAAAGGCTTTTGTTTTTGCATCACAGAGAGTTTAGCTGTAGGTTTGGATTTTGCTCTATATATTATATAGAGGCAACATGGAGGTTTCAGGGTGTCGGCTCCTTCTCCTTCTCCTTCTCCTTCTCCTTCTCCTTCTCCTTCTCCTTCTCCTTCTCCTTCTCTCCTTCTCCGTCTTTCTTCTCCTTCTTTCTTCTCCTTCTCTTCCTTTCCTCTCTGACACAAGTTCCTGTGGTTTGTTAATTGGTGGAGGGAATTTAGTGTAGAAGAGACATATCAATAAAATTGAGATTCACTGGTGTTGGGAACAAAATAAAATATGTAAAACTTCCTAACTGGTTGATAATAGATATAAAAGCTACCTGTTTCTAGTAGCCATTGCATTCTGCCCTTGTGTTCTTGGAGGACACAGCACAGCCTGTGCCTCTGAGGTTTTGATAAGAAAAAATAAACAATCTCTGAGACAGTAAAGAGAAGTCCTGCTTCATTCTTTCCAACATGAAGAATTGAAAAAAAAAGATCTCCAGGGCAGGAACCAGAGACTGGGGCCACCCAGGCCCTGACATAGGGGAAGTGTCAAACACAAATACTGCTGTAAGAAAATATGGACAAGGAAAGCTTTTGGAAGTCTTTAAATGATAAAAGAAAGGGAACCTTGTGGATGAATTTGCAAATCATAGAATCATTTGGATTGGAAGAGATCTTTACAAACATTGAGTACACTCTTAAGCCACCACTGCCAAGTCCCATTAAACCATGTCCCTAAGGGGCACATCTGCCTGTCTTTTAAATAACTCCAGAGATGGTGACTCAGTCCCTGGGCAGCCTCTTCCAGATCTTGACAACCTCCACGGTGAAGAAATTTTTCCTGATATTGAGTCTGAAACTCCCCTGGCACACATCAGTTTCTCCTCTCCTGACACTTGTTACTTGGGAGAAGACACCATGTTGCTACAACCTCCTTCTGAGTAGTTATAGAGAACAAAACAAATGAAACTGGTATGAGGCAGAAGAGTTTTTTCAAAGAATAGCTTTTCAAGAAGCAGCCAATGTCCAACCAGATACAGAAATATTGACAGGGGGTATATAGAAAAAGATATAAAAATGTTGTTAAGTGGTGAAGCATAGAGATTTTTGCAAACTTTGGGTGTGATAGCGACAGCCTGAGCTTGATGATTTCTAGGCTGCTAAGAAAAAATGACAGTGGGGGCTGCCATGCTGCCTGAGGTGTAGCCTTATGTACTGGAGAGCAAGAGAAATGAATGGGGGAGGAGAAGGCAAATATCTATTCATTTTAGATAATAGCACAATGTAAAGTATTCCCGGCATCCAAATAGAAAATATCTTCAAATGTTTACAAAAGGCAAATAAAAACTAAACCACCATGTTTGTTCTGCTAATACTAAAGGTGAGATTTTGTTGTAACAGAGGATGCAGCCAAAAGGCACAGTCCTTGTGTGCCATCCTCCTCTCCAGCTGCAGGTTCCCAAGCGCTTCCTCCCATCACTTCTGGTGCTTGTACTTGCCTGCTTTAAGTAATTATAACTTTTTTTTTCTGTGTGATTTCAGTTGGTTGAATGAGCAAGTGAAGCACTGCTGGATTCAATTTGAGACAGAGGGGCAATAATGCCAGGGTGGCAGGAAAGAGTGGGACTTCTTGTTATTGGAAGCCTGCAGCATGGTTCACTTAATCTGTTCTCCTCAGTCATAAGCCCAAGTAATCAAAAAGGCTTTCTCCTCTCTGAATTATTTGTTTCCTAAACAAGGATCATATGTTTCTGCATACCTTGTACTGCGGGTTGTATCTGTTGCTGAGATCCTAGGTTCTCCAGCATTCTAAATGATTTTATACCCAGCTATTTGGATTTTAGCTTTACATCCTCCACATTTAAGTTCCTCTCCAGCCACATTAAAAATTTCTTTCAAACTTTTCTAGTGTAGCAGGAGTTGTAAAACATAAAAACCTACACCTATAAACAGTAAAGTTTGCATCAGTTCATGTCTTGATTGAGACCATGTGTAACAGTAAAGACTTTGGGCTTGTAATGGACTGGGAACAGTTCATTCTAAAATGTTATTTGTTCTAGGTACAGCATATCATGTCAAAATCACCTCGATATTTTAAAAATGCAAATTCATCTTATCCTGAAGTACCCTCTGCTGGGGATAGATGTGATGATTGCAAGCATTCTGATTTTAGAACACAACATTTCATTTGGAAGTACTGCTGACTGCATAATAGGATTAGTTCTGTGGAGGACAATTAAAACAATGGTGCAAACAATGTTTATTAATTAAAGCATAAATATATTAAAGGTTTCTTAATTCTCATCTTTTTTTTTATATTTAAATGGCCAACCTCACCTCCTGAAGCTTCTTAAGTACAGTCTGATCTCATTGGAATATTTACATGCTCCATATCCATGAATTTAATGTAACAGCACTGCATAAATTGCTACAGAGAGATTACTGCAGTGACTATTTAAATTAGTGAACTCCAAATCTAATTACTGAGTAAAATGGCTGAATAATATCCATTAACTCTTATCATCAAAAAGGACCAAAGTTAGAGTGCTTCTACACTAGGTAATTTAACACTAATGTGTGTGAAATGAAAAAAAAAAAACAAACAACAAAAAACAATCACCAAACCCCCAAAAACCTAAGAAATAAAGTTTTCTACTTCCAAAGAAAGGAAACCATTTCTCTCTATTTCAGCTAGACCTCAATTTATAAGACTGTTATCTACAGGGAATTTGATATATAAGGAAGCTGAAAAAAAACACCACTATAAGAAAAATATAGAAGACTTTTCTTTCCTTCTTTGAAAGAATGTTGGAAAAAAACAATTTTATATGACTAAAAAAATATAGTGACAATGAAATTATTTGCACTCCACTCTTTTCACTACTTGCAGGATCAGATAGAAATGCTTTCAGTAAAACCATTGAAGGTACATGAGACATGCCCATAAAAAGTGGTGAGAGAAGAAAAATATCACAGCAAATAACTTAATGTCCATGTTTTTACATCCCTTCCTTTCCCTCAAGTAAGTGAAAAAGGTAGCAATATGAATAGAAATTATTGTAAAAGAGTAAATCACCATCATATGCATAATCAAACACTGTAATATCTTCTTATACAATTAAAATTAGATTAATAGCCAATTTTATTGTAGATAAAACTCAAATCAACTTCATTTTTCATTAGAGAAAATGATAACTTCCCAATAATGAAGGAATACATCAATAAATACCATAAGCAAACAGACATTCTCATATTAAAAAATATGTTTTTAAAAGGATAAACATTTGAGGAGCTTAATTTGGAGCAGCTTTCAGGCTTCCTAGAATTTAGTTTGCATGTATTTTTATGTTATGTTTTGTTTTAGCTCAGAGCTAAATGTTAAGGTTGGACAGGCTCAGGTCTGAGTTTAAAGCACAGGTTCAAATGCAGTGGTAACATCTGTTTCATAACTCCTGTGAAATACTTGCACCTTTAACTTTATATCACCATTCTTCCACTGCCTTGGACCTTGTCTGTCATTTACAAACAGAAGGTTAATTTTGTAACCTTCATGCTGATCACTGTTTTCCCTGTTTCTTTGTCTTTCTTCCTTCCCTGGTTGTATTGTACTGCCCGTGACCAGCATTCCACCACGTTTCTTCAACCTCCTCCTCCTCCTCCTCCTTCCTATACCTCATATAAATATTTTCCTTTTAGTTTCCAGTGGAAAGTAATGCTTTATAAAGTGCTGTACCGAAAGTTCAGCCATATGAGCTTAAAGGAAACCAAGCAGGCTTTCATCAGAAGCATTTGCAGTTGTCAAGGCTCTGTCAAAACCAAGCAGCCTCTCTGAAACATTCCTATTATCAAGCATTACAAATTCCAGTGAAAAAGATACTTCATTGCATTTCGCCTGCAGATGTCTATATAGAGATAGACATGTGGGATCTATGGTGACATTTTGCAATAGAAGATAAAATAGAAGATGATAGAAAATATATTTGGTAAGCGGGACAAAGAAAATGAAAACAGAAAATCATTCCACATAGATATATGAGTTCTGCTAAGTGGGGATAGAAAAGTAGAGTAATGCTTCCATCACTGAAGTAGTCTGAAACAGATAAAAATGAAGTTGTATTCCTTTGTAGTAAATAGAAGAGAACTTACAGACAATGCTCTAAAAACCAGTTTGTTTGTTTGTTTTTAATTTCTGCTGTGTGTAGATCTAAGGACATAATTTATCTGGCACTTTTAGCATTTGAAAAAAAATGTAACTGTTCTCTTGAATGGAATATTAAAGTTGGCTTCTGAATTAGCCTGTGATAAAGTATGACTATTTGTAATTAAGGCTTAAATGTATTATCTTGACAATCACTGCGCTTGTACATTATTTTCATGTGCATGGCAGTGGAGGACTCTATTATTAAAAGGCCAGGAAGAAGATGGAATTAGTAATTTCTCTTTGTCAGGCACTGATTTATAGATCCCTGTCTCTAAAGTGGTAAGGATATCAAATATTAATAATTTGTGTTTCAAAACTATATGCACAAATAAATGAAATGCTTTAAAAATTCAGTTATAAATAATTTTAGGGATTTAGAATTTATGTTCTTTTTTCCTTTTTTATTTTCCCCATGTGTATAAATTGATCCTCAGAATATGGCTGTGTTTAATAGAGCAAACAGCACCAGTCTTGAGCCACTGGTACTTAAACAATATCATCATTATTATTTCTTAGTGTAGGAATTTCTTTTTACACTTTACTGTTTCTCATTTACATAACCAATATTTATATTTCCAGAGGTATATCTTTATTCTTGTCACCTCAAAGCCTTATAATCTCTCAAATTCTATAATAATAATAGTAATAATGATGATAATAATTTTAAATAATAATGTTTGAGTGGAAAATTTCCATAATTTTCCTATAGTTACAAGTTACTTTTCACATCAGCTGGCTTCTTTAGAACATAGTCTTACTCATATCTTCTCAGCTCACATGACTATGCAAGATATTATGCAGAAAAATTAGTAAAATTTAAAAAGTAAAGAAGTATGTTCTAGTGTCTGAGAACACCTGCACCAGCCACTTAAATTTATCATTGTATAAATTGTGCCAAAGTCACCAAATTCATTTGTTAGAGCATCAGTAGTTATTCTCACTCGTGTAATGTAATTCATCTGCAGTCATGAGGCATTGCTTTCATTAGTGCTTCTACATTACAAAGCACTGTAGCTTCAGAAAATGAGTACTCTCAATTCATAACATGGCATAAAGCATCCTCGCTGGACTACAAACTGATATTTCCCTGTTCTCACTGAATAACTTCTCTATCAGTGTGTGAAAACGTGGAGTATGTTTATTGAAATTCATAGTATGTTGCATTTATCGAGTTCTTTTTATTTTAGAGTGATGGAGGAAAATACATGGGGTTAATTGTCAAAAATGTAATGGTTTGGGTTTGCTGGATTTTTAATACTCACTCCCATTAATGAAATAAAAGTAAACAATTTAAAATATGCAAAGTTAAACCTAAGTATAGGATGCTGAAAGGGTTGGCCTGATGTTCTTTAGTGCTGAATACAGACTTCCTGCTAAAATTGTGCATTTCAGGCTGTTTATATAAATATAACACAGTATTTTTAGAGGGGGAAAATATAGTACATTTATTAATTTTCCTTTCTATATATATATTATGAGTAAAATCTCTAGCACAGAAAGAAAAAGTTAATCATACCAGAAAATTAGACATCTGCTCTTATGTTGCAGATGTGAGGAGAATGGGAAAGGAAAGGTTTTTAACAGCTCTGTTTAAACAATCCTTAACGATTCAGACTCATTATGTCACCTTTATTCTGATAATCAATATTGCAAAATAACTATTCTGATCTTGATTAATGCACAAAATATTATTCCTAAAGTGTGTATCGCTTTTAAAATCATAAATTGGGGAATATAAGAAAGGACTGGGTGAAACAGGAAAATTTTGTCAAAAGTATATATCACCTTCCATCAGTCACAGTATTTATTTTTGCAGTCATCAGGGTAACATTTCTACCTCTGTTTTGCTCTTACTCAGTCTAGCAGACATTTATAGTGTTGAAAATAGGACCAAAATTTGACCCTTAGCTTTTATTTCTGTCCAACATTACTGTGTGCTAATGAATAGTCTCATCTCTGACCCAAGCCAGACCATTGTGTCAGAATTGCTGCAGCACCAGCTCTTCTGCTGCTGCTTCTGGGTCTTTATTGTTGGGGTTTGGATTGGTCTTTTTTGAAGTCATCTGCACTAATCATGTACAGGCAGGTTGAGTGTTTAGTCAACTACCTAATTCCAAAATTGTGTG
>VZTN01025492.1:2520-14001 GCA_013400515.1 Erpornis zantholeuca | reverse complement strand
TCTGACTCCAAATTAGAAGGCTTATTTTCAGGGCGACAGGACTACTTTTCTTAAATGTGAGGATTCTGATTAAGTCACTGTCAAACCTTTAAAAATGGTTTTGAGCTATTCCCAAAAATCACATAAAGAGTTTTTGTTACTTTACACTTTCTACTGGTGAATTACATCTTGGTTTTTATCTGCTTTTTGTTTTCCTAGTAATAAGGGTTATATTATTGTTATGGCTAGAGAAAGGAAAATAATGCTATAATACAAAGGAATAGACTATAAAAGGTAGATTTAATATAAATTAGTTCTGCTGCTTCATAAAAAAAAAGTAAAAAAAAAGCAGCATTGTATAGGTGGCTGTAGGTGCTTTGGGTATAATATTACTACAGTAATGCCAGCATGGAGTATGAAATGTCAACCTTTGTCACCCTTTATCATTTGGATTCTATAGATTAAACTGCAGGGTATGGTTTTCCAAGATGGTTGAGTCCTTAGAATAGTCCATTAGAAGGAACAGACACTTCCAGCAGTGTTCAGTGCTGTGCTTCCCTTGAAACACTGGAAAAGTGGACTTGGTGTGGGGAATACCTTGGGTTATTTTGTCATTACTGCAGTAAAAATCTCTAAACTACTGACTAGGATTAGAACAGTCTGATGAACTTAAGCTTCATGGTTTGGAGTGGGATTGTTTGCCATGGTCCTGGCTTTCACTGTGGTGGTGGTGGTGGTAATCAAACTGGGATTTATTCAAGGCCATTTGCCTTCGTTTTCCATTAGGGTTGTGGTGTATAGTTGCCTAAGATATGTTATAGACTAATAGCAGCTTTTACTTGAATATACTTGAAAAAAATTCAGCTTTGCAGGCTTCGTATTTGATGTAAGACCTTCTCTAATAGTTGATTATGCTGTTGTAACTCATAGTTTGTACTTAGCTGTGGGAATATTTGCTTTGAAAGTATGTGTATCCATGTTTTATTACTTCTTTGCTGGCCAGAAAAGAATGCATAACTCCTGGTTGCCTCAATATGCTTACAAATGAGATTATTTGCACATCTAGATATCTTTCCCATAAAACTTGTAAAGGCTTTTACAAATATTGATGATGCTTTTATAGGTAGACTTTCTCTTGATGCTTTAAGAAATATAAGTATATTAAACAAGCCACTGGTTTTTTTTCCTAATGAATGCATTAGTCCTCTAAACTTGCAAATATCTCTGTGATCTCCTTAGCACATGATACCCTATGTGCCAGTCACTTGGCTTCCTAGTGCTCAAATTTAATGAAGATAGCTATTGTCCATTCCTGCCTGTTACATTTAACATATTTCATAATTACATCTATACCTGTGAAAACTTTGATTAATGTACAGATTTACAGAGAGATTGGGGCAAAGGATAAAAGACTACAATCAGTCCTGCAGGGAGAAGGAAGATGAGTCTCACCACTAACTGGAAATGAGGAAAAACAATGAAGGTTGCTTTGACAAAAGAAAGGTAGGACAGAGGAAAGAGAATCACTTTAGGCAGTGACAAGACAGGAATTCAGGACTCTGTTAGTGACAAGGTGTGAATGGAACTGGCTGCAGCAGGGACATCAGAAACCTGGAGCAAGAGTGGCTCATGGGTGGAAACAGTGGTAGCTGGGCAGAGAAGTCTTGGCAATTTTGACTAAGGAGAACAGGATGAGGTAAGAGGAAAAGCTAATCCTCATGGATTTTAGTGCAGTCCTCAAGCCCTTTAACTGAATTTGTTAATGAGTGCTCTGATTTGGGAATGTGAATTCCTATACAATAGCAAATAATCACATTCTATCCATCTCAAATAGGTATCCAAGCAAATATTTTGACCTTATACACTGTTTGTCTTAACTCTCTTTCTGTGTAATGGGGATAATAATAGATCCCTGTTTCAATGCAGGCCTGTGCAAAATAATTAGAGTTGGTAAGCACTCTGACACCACTGTGATGCATGCTCCAAACAGCTCATGGTGGGACCTAATTCCTTCCCAATTCACAGTTCAATAGTGAACAGCAAATAAGGCATGAGGTCACCCACTAAATGATTTTGGTAACAAATAAACACTGTGTAGTTTCATTTAAAATAATGTGACTATGTATTTAAAATTTGTATCAAAATTCTATCTGCACAAGAGGTATTATTACATTTGCAGACGCACTGTAAATTCTTTTAATTCTTACCTTTTGTGTGTGCTAGTCAACAATCCTAACACTGTTTTCACCTACATCTGGGGGAGATGAGAACTGTGTATCAGACAATGTGGTTTGTGTCAGGTAACTTGAAAGGTGACTGTAAATCTTTCCTATATTTGGTATAATTTTGGGATTACGTAACCTCTTACATGAAATATGCCTTTCTCCATGTGCAGTAGTTGTATGTAGATGCCATTTTACAGGTTTTTCTATGTACCCACAATGCCTTCTGAATTCTTCAGTGTATACATATAAACATACAGCTAGATTTAAAAAGTAAAACAAGTTATCTCATGTTTGGTGTCTTGTCTTCTCTTTTAAGACCAGGTAATGCCAATTGCAGTGTCACAGTGCAGAGTTTCTGGGAGACAAAAGGATAGAAAGCTATGTAAAGTCTGGTTGCAAGTATGAAACTTCTGACTCTGCTGCAAACAGAGTATCTGGTACATAAGATGTAACGAGGAAGAGATTTCTGCAAGGTTATTTTAATTGTCTGTATGACTTCAACAGCCAGTAGGGCATTTAAAACATGTATGCCTTGAAAAAAAAATTATGCATTCTTTGGTTATGTGGATCTGTGGTTTTTGTTTTTTTTTTTTCTCTGCTTTTGGGAAATGTGAGAGTTCTAAGTTGGAGGATAATTTATATTCTGAATAGTCTCAAAACAGAAGAAAGGCAAATGAGTACCTTGAGCTGCAGAGGGGAATAATGTGCACATTATCTGTGTATCTGTACTGAAACAATTAAGATTACAAGTCTCTTGAGAATTACACTTCTGAGGGTGTTTTTATAGTGACAGACTTATCAAATCTGTCATGTTACGTTGGGACTTTTCCCTCTGAAAATGTGGCTTCTTGAAAATCAATAATTTCCTATAGAAAACTTCTATTGTCCTGAAATTTTAGTTTAGGTTGCCATCTACTTTCTTTTTCCCTCCCTAAGTTGGATATGCAGATGGGACCCTTATTCTTTGCTGGGAATGATTTCTTTGGTTTGAAGAATGAGAGGCCCTTTGCTTTTACATTATTCATGTTGTATTAGCTTTTTCCTGGTAAGCTAGAGAGTACATTATATGAAATAAAATTTGTTCACAGGACAACAAAGGTAAGAAAGTGATATGAAGTTCTCATGAGGAATCATGGAACTCTAAGGAAATATTATTTAATCCTCATGTGTCCTGAATTTAATTTTTATTTTTCTTTTCTAAAACAAACAAACAAAACAACTCAAAACCCTGCAGTAGTTTGAATTACCAAGCAAGCAAAACCTTCCTAATTGCTAACTTAAAAAAAAAAAAAATTACTTAGCTTAATTAAACTGTGAAAGTTAATTCATTGTTTATGAATGACAACATTTTGTCTTGGTCTAAGATAAAAGGAAAATTTGAAATACCCAAGTTTTTTAAGAAAACCCATTTCTAGTTCTGCATAGTTTCGTAGAATCATGACATTGTTTGGAGGGACCCTATAGATGATCTGGATCCAATCTCCTGCCATGGACAGGGGCATGTTCCAGTAGCCCAGGTTGCTCAGAGCTCCATCCAACCTGGCCTTGAACAATTTCAGGGATGGGGCATCCACAGCTTCTCTGGGAAACCTGTGCCAGTGCCTCACTAATCTCACAGTAAAGAATTAATTCCAAATTAAACCTAATCTCCCTCATCTTAAACCCACTACCCCTTGTCCAGTCACTACCTGGCCTTATAAAACGTTGATCTCTTTTGTAGATCCCTTTATGTACTGGAAGACTGCTACAAGGTCTCCTCAGAGCCTTGGCTTCTCCAGGTGTTTCCCTTAATTTCATTTGTTAAGTGGACAAAACCAGAAAACGCATCCCCCCCAACAATTATTAATGTGAAACTTTGTTCTGCTTCTTCCTGTGCTGCTCCTTTTGGGACCTTGCTACCCTGAGAATGCAGGATTTGAGGGTGTGGGCTCTGAGGTTGGCTCTCTGCTTATCTGCTGGGACAGGTGTTCTCTGCACAGATGCAGCTTCTGGCTCATCCCAGGTAGAGGCTCAGTGAAGATGAGGAGGTGGGAGGAGATCTTTTTGCTGACAGCCTGAAGATCTGGTTCCCATGTGCCTGGACTTGTTGCTTAGGGGAGATCTGCTGGAAGGAACCATTATTAACAGATACGATCTTGCTTGCACCTGTGTAAAACTATAGCCAACATTAATTTCATCCGAGCTCTAATTGTTATGACTGGATAATTCCTGTAATAGGCCTCAGGACCCATTTTATTCTTTCTGCTGACTGCTCTATTTACTATTCACATAGCATGCAAGTACATTGCCTGGCTGTGTTCAGCAATTACCTGTGCTAATACTGACTTTTTTTAGTAAACTTTTGTAGTTACAGATTTGCTTTACTTTCTTTACACTATTTGTCTCATTGATCAAAGAAAGAAGAAAAACATCTGTGTACATTAACAATGTAAAACAGTGATACTCTGAATTTCCTTTAAGGCATGATGTAACAAGAGGTATACATAGATTCTGCTGAGAAAGTTTAAGGTTATTTGTGGTGTATTTGGCTCAGAGGAATCAGTGCAAACAAAACACTGAGTAAGCAGTGCAGTGTGGAGAGGGAATAGAAGAGGACTGCACATGATGGAGGGCTAAGAGATCATTTATATTTCAGCTGGGTTTTCAATGCTTATCTCTTTCATAACCTTTTATTTTGCCTGTATTCTTGCATTCAGTAACAGGCTTACAAATAGTTTCTTTCTTCGTTTTTTAATCTCTTTGTTCTTCCTTTCACAAGCTACCCGGTTAATTTTAAAAGGATTTCTTGGTCAAAGCTGTACTTTCAAAAGTCTTTCAAAATAATGCTGAATACTTTTGAAAACTTAAAAGGTATGCTACAATTATTTGAGTAACTAGACATGTCTCTGCTACTACTGATGCCTTAAAGTATATTTCCATCTATGGGATTTTACAATTATGATATATCTCTGTACTACAAGAAACCTGTGAGCCAGGTCACTACTTGTTTAAGTGCTGACGTATATGAAAATAATCAAAATTGAGTTTTCAGTCTAAATATGGTACAGGAAGCAACAGGTATATATCACAAAAATGAACCCAAAAAGCATCATGGGAAAGTAAATGATACTTTGAGATTTTACTGAGCTACACTGTAAACCTTGGTCACATGCTGTTTCACATAGACTGTTCCTAATACCAAGCAAAGGCATGACTTTTACAGCTGGATCACTATTTTAAGTAGTGAGAGACTACTTATTGAGACTCTCAGCAGTATGCCATTGAGTTATAAAGTCAGCCTGCACCTTTGGAATAAAGTATGTTTTGTTTCTCATATGAATTAAGCTCATTTAATAGAAGAGGTTAAAGGACAAATATTAGATCTCAGGTGGAAGAGCCCTTATATAAGATCAAAAAATAAGAGAAAGGGGATTTAAATGCTAGTCCTCTCTCCTGTAATAGTCACTAGAATAAATTATAGTCTCCCACCGGGATGTGAGTGGGAGGATATATAATATGCATATTTTTGTATTTATGATATATATTAAAATATGCACATGCATGTACATCTGTCTTTACCCCCCACTGGATTAATTTGGTAGAATTTCTGTGCATATTTGCATATGCTATAAAGCTTATTTTTCTATTTATTTTAGCCATACACTAGTACCTCAAACCCAATTGCAAATATAATAAATATAATGGCTACCTCCCAGGCAAACATCCCCTGCCCCATCCTTCACGTTCTGTTTTATGGAATGTAAATATCCCCGTGGTCACCTGGGGTCAGCTCTCCTGGCTGTGTCCCCTCACAGCTCCTTGAGCAGCCCCAGCAGGTGGGAAGGAGGTGGGCAGAGAGTTGATCCAGTGAGCAGCAGGAGCTGAAACACCAGTGTGTGGTCAGTGCTGCTTTAGCCACAAACCCAAAACTCAGCCCTGCATGGGCTGCTACCCATCCTAGGCAGAGCCACTGCAGGGGTGCACAGGAGCAGTTTCCTTCTTGGTGCACAGCACGGGAAGGATGTGCTAGCCTCAGACACACACACACCTGTACAGATAAAACGAGGCTGTTGGAAAACTCCTTTAGAATTGAGAGAGGTAAACCCTGTATGTTTCAATGTAGTTGAAGACTGGTGTAACTTTTACCAGGCAGACATTCGATGTCAGGAAGTAGTCTTGCTTATGAGATGCATACATTCCATTTTTATTTTTTTTCCCCAGTAATTTTGTAACAGTAATTTTTGTAACACAAAATTTCATATCTTCTTTTTCTCGCTGTGTTTAAAAAGTCAGCTTCCTACTTTCAGAATACTCAGTATGTTTATAGTCTTTTGCTGTGCAGAGTTATTTGTAATTGGGTATTTACTTCAATCAATTCTATCAATTTCATGAAATTATGATATGTTAATCATCCTCTTACACTATAAGGTCAGGAAATTAAAAAGCAATTTGCATTCTTGATGAATAAGAATTTCTTGAATTTAATTACTTGTGTTTTCGTTATTGCTATAATATCTGGTTTAAGTACTGTATTGTTTCTTTACTGGTGGTGATTCCCCTTTTTAATATTTAGAAAACTCTTAGTGTTCAGATGGATCTGAAGAGATGCCAACCATTTGTACTACAACTGTGGTCTGTTCCGAGCTCATGTGAAAATCAGGTTACTCTTAATCTATGCATTATACCTTCACACTTTAAATGTGGCAAGAGCACCTTTAAGGAGATGCCAAGACTATCTTTGTAGAATCTGTTACATTTATTATGCAAGCCTGAGCTTTAGAAATGTTTAATTGTATTGCTATTATAAAGAGTAATTTTAATTCTCATTAAATATTGATGGGGATAATTGATAATACACGGGCAAAAGTAATAAAATCTGGTCATAAATGAGTTAAGTAGATTTTTACTCAGTTGTGGATTTGTTGTTCTGCTGTCTGGCAGGTTATATTTCTTGCTTGAATGGCTGGATAGGATGGACAGGGTATTTGCTTTCTGATTGCCTTTTAAAAGCTAAAGTATGTGCTCTCTAAAGTGAAGCAACTGTTTTTTAAAGACCAGGTTTGCCTCAGAAGTGCCAAAATCCTAGGATTCCTCCAGATGTGAGAAATGCAAAATTCTCTGAAGTGACAAGAATGGATTTAAAAATAGATAATAATTCAAGTGACACATACTACAGAAGGAAGATGAAATAATTCTGACAATTTTTATATTGTATTTCAGTACATCTCCAATATGATTTTCAGGAAGTAATTAATTTTTCTGATAATTGGCTGGGTGATGAACTGCCAAACAGAGCAATTTTAATCAAAGTTAATAGCTAGATTCCAAGTTATTGTTTGCTTGCCTGTTTGCATTTATATTCATTCCCATGAAAATTTGTTAATTTGCACCAGATGAGAGACAGATTTTTTAATTATTTTATTTTAGTTCTACCAAGAATAGATAAAACCCAATGACAAAAACTGCTTTTAAATTTACAGGTACAAAATTATTGTTTTGGAAGTGTCACTTAATGTCAGAATTTACCTGACAAACATCTCAATTTTGTTTTGAGAAATGTAGAAGAATGTAAGAGTTTTGCTTCAATGTTTTCCAAAGAAAAAATATCTATTTATTTAGAAAGACCTCTTAATTTTTCCTTGGTGTTATCCATGTGCATAAACACCTGATGAGGGAGGGAATATACACAGCACAGCCAGACACTGAGGCCCAGGGAGGATATGATGGTCACAATTCTACATAAAAGTAAGAGGGAACTTTTTTAGTGGGAAAGGAGTGAAAGTCTGGCACAGGTTGCCCTGAGGCTTGTCAAGTCTCCATCCTTTGAGATATTCAACCCCTGGGGCCCTGAGTATTCTGCTTGGAGTAGGAGATTGGAGTGGACAATCTCTAGAGGTGCCTTCCAGGCTCAGACGTTCTGTGGTGCTGTGTCACTGGAGTGCTGTGCAGAGATGTGAGTGCTCACACTGCTGTCTGCTCCCAGCACACTCACTCAGTTTGTAATGATTGTGCAAGAACTGGGAGAAGGAATAACTCCAGTACAAAACTGAATGGAATAAACATATCTTCATTTCACAATTATTTGCATCTATAAACCACAGGACTGGCACTAATAAGAAGCTCAGTGTCCTTTCCTAGTGATGTAGCAAAAAAAAAAAACTAAACCCACTCCAGAACACATAACTAAGGAAAAACCTCAACTTTCAGAGCTATTGTAGGCATCTAATGATTTGAGAATGCAGAGAGCAGTAATAGAAAACGGAAGCTTGCTTCATAAGCAAGGAAGTACTGGATTAGGAAAATTATTCTGATGAAAATAAGAATACAAAACGGAAGCAGAAAATAAATATTGAACAGTGAAGCTGAGTGGAGCTTGGAAGTCTTGTCACTGGAGTGTTAAAGTACACTACAAAAAGGTGAAAGTCAGATAATCAATAGGCAGCCAGGTAAAATACAGTACAGCTCTGTGCTGTAACAGAAACTAACACAGAATCTGTACTTTAGGCAATGTTGTATGATTAAAGAAATGTTCTTGTAATGCTATCTGAAGCAGTATGACTGAATATAGAAAATGATACATTAAGAAAATTGACATTTATAGCTGAAGTCTTTATTGGAGTAGAGTAGCAAACAAGCAAGCAGATAACAAATCAAAACCTATTATTGTAAATTAGTTGTAGCCATACAGCATATTTCTTGGAAGGTTAGGCTGTTATCCTACCTAATAAAAATTGAAAGTGCATCAATAAAATTGTCAATGATATTTCTTTAGAAATTGCTTCCCCAGTTAAGACACTCTGCCTTAAAATATGGGTGAAGACAAAATGAATTAAACACCACATTAAGGTATGTACTTCAAGCACTCATAGTTACTGAGATGTAAACCATTCAGTAAGTGACACACATCATGGAGCAATGCTCATTCTCATCATGGAGATGCCCAATGCTCCAATTTCTTTTTGTCACATTTTCACTTCTTTATTTTACATTTCTCTGGGTTTTACAGAATCCTGAACTCCATCTGTTGTTCACTAGATAATGATTTCATACAAGAATACAGGGGTTTTCCTAATAATTTGCATGTGTCAGACATATGTTAGTTATCTGAATTAAAGGAGGATATAAGGTAGCTGATATCTCAGCACTCCCTTAGTTTTCTGCTTAAGACAGTCCTTAAAGCCTAGCCAATCAATCCAAAGGAAAAGCTAATGTTTTATATCTGCTAACTTTAGCTTGCAATATCAAGTAGTAAGTTTATATTTTGTGTTGTCTCCAGTGATGTGTTTAGAAGAAAGTTATGGTATTTTGCATCAGGTTTAAAGGGTTTTGTTTGTAAGTTTAATAAGGAAAAAAAACTAAGTCCAAAATATAATTTAAAGCAAAATAGCTAATTATGGAATTACTGGATGGTCAGTAAAGTCACCTGGCTTGTAAAAATGTAAAGCTGAGTTGCTGTGAACACTGCTTTATGAACGTGATAAATTGTAACCATTTAATTTGCTTTTTTTTTTGTTTATTGTACGTAGTATAATTTTTCCTCATTAGAGCTCCTGTTTGTCTGCTCCTGTCTTCAGTACTCATGGCCAAAGCTCATTCTTTGAGAAAGAATGACACAGCTGGTAACTCAGCATGTTTAAGGGAGAGGAAACCTGTGAAGTTCAGACTGAGAAAGCAAAGGGGAGCAAGAGCCTTTGCAAGGGAAGCCTTTGCTAATATTTAAAACTGAAGTATAAATATAAATCCATCCATATGGGTCTTTTTTTCTGAAAATGAAGTAGATTCTCCCTCCGTTGCCTTTTGCTACTTAATCATAAATTATTTTCTGATTCGAGAAGTAAAAATATACTGTACTTTATAAAGAAACTTGGAAGGCCTATGGATTGACATTATTTATTACAATGTTCTATTCATCTTAGAATTGGGCAGGTTTCCAATTGCCAAAAAGTATTTCTAAGTAAAAGGGGAAAAAAATAATGGAAATAACTTAGAGTCAATACATTACTACAAAACAAAACAAATTTTTTGACATGGTATACAACTAGAAAAGGTAACTGAGTAGATTTGCTGAAGTTTTAATTTGCTAGTGCGAGTTATAAAAGATAATTATGTCTCTAAAATTGTCTGTGGAGGTGCAGAATTTGGAAAATATGGAACATGAGAATCTTAAATACTAGTTTATGTGATTTATGATTGTATGGGAACAGATCTCAGATGTGCCCATAGCCTCTATCTATTAAAAACTGATTGAAATAATTAAATTAGTTTAATATCTGACTGCACTCAATCTTATTACCATATAATCACAACAAAAAATTTAAATCAAAACTTTAGATTTTCAATTCTAGTTTCTGTTAGGTCTTTAAGGTAAAATTATTGTCACTTTAGTTTAAGCAAAATATTAACATCACAGATACATATTTCAGAAAAATAATTAGTGCTATTGAATAGCATTTAAAGTGACATTACTTGCTGGATACCAAATGAATGTTGAAAACTACACTTTAACAAATGTAGTTGACATGACTGACTTCTGTGTGGGGCATGCTTTTTCCATAACTCTTTCAATATTTTTGTTGTATTGTTATTCATAGAGAAATTAAAAAGTCCCTGGTTTGGGGAATACAGCTAATCATTATGGACGCCACTGGACTGCACAAACTGTTTACTTTGTGAAAGTTAGTGTGGCTTATAACTTTCTATGAAGACTGAGCAGCTCAGAAAGGTCTGTTGGCCTTTCTCATGTTCTAGAGAGAGGTAAAAAAAGACATGAGCTGAGGCATACAGTCGTTCTTTACCACATTCCCATTTGAGACCTAGAGAGGGGGAAATATAAATATAGGCTGAGGAGCAGGTAAACTTATTTGTGGCTCATTTTTACAATTGTGTACTTTCTGCATGGCAAGCGCAAAGTCAGAATTTTGGCTTTAAAAAAAAGAGTGGAAATCAACTTTTCTAGGGCTACTTTTTCACAAAGATGTCCCCGTTCCTCTCCAAAAAACCTGTGGTTTTCACTGTTTTCCTAAGGACCTGTACCTTCCAAGGAAAAGTGTATGTGTGCCTTGGTGTGCATGTTTCAGAAGCTGCCTGGTGAATGTTGTATCACTGCTTGTCCAACAGCCTCCATAGATTTAAACTGTACACCACAATTGTCATATAAATTGTGAATGTTGACATCTTGGGGAGATCAGGAAAGTCAGGAAAGTGAAGTATCAAGGGAGGTCCTGGCAGGAGTGATTTGTCTGTGGAGCTGTGTGTCGTGGTGATGTGTCAGTCTGGGAGCCCACACGGCTGGGATGTG
>VZTN01025490.1:23582-51298 GCA_013400515.1 Erpornis zantholeuca | reverse complement strand
GCACAACTAAAGCAAAACTTCTACTTATGAAAAACTCTACCTTTTCCAAGGAATGTGAAAAATGCATCCTCTTGTGAACAGGAGGCCATCACATCAAGACTACTTTAAAAAAGTTTGTGGAAGGTCCTTGTTTCCTGAGTTTATATATTTTAGTAGTTGCGACTATTAAAGTTATCAAAAATTGTCTCTTTTAGAAGTCTTAAAACATTAATATTGACTGATAAACTTCAGTGTGTTAGAATAGTAAACTGGGATATTCTGGCATTTTAACATAATAGTCATATATCTGCTTGCAAGTCAAGAGGATTCATATTCATATTTATAAGTTTTGGATGCTGTATTGGCGTCATGGTGTTTCATTGTGCAATCTCTTGCAGATTCTTATCATAAATGACAGCAAATTTTGGCCCTTCACTGGGTATGCATGTGTTCTAAATGCTGTTCTAATGCACTCCTCATTAGTAGTGGAAGGATAAGAACCAGTTTTGGTTTTTTAAATAGTTAAACTCAATTCTGTGGCAGGAGGAGGGAGAAATCTACACCAACTGTTGCATTAAATCATTGGAGCTGCATTTAAGTCATAAGGAGCAAGGAACTGAGGCACAGCAAGGAACATGTGTCCTTCTGCTTTTGGAAATGATATATCTCATTTTTAAATACTGCTGTAATGGGAAACTTAATATACCTAATTGGCCTTAGGGATGAACTCTGAAGAATTTCAGCTTTGAACCTAGGAAAGGAAAAGAATCTGAACTTTGCCTTGTTGATAATTATTTCCCATGTATCAAACAGAAAATAACATAAAGAGTTACTGTTACTGAATGTGAATTGTATCTTATGTCTCAAATGTAAATCCCTTTTTTTTGAAATGTCGAGAATAGACAAACCACCCTCTAGCAGAAACTATTTTGTGTGGTATGGGCTTGTCAGCATTTTATTATTATTCTTCCATTCTTTAGGCTATAAAATTTGCTTGAAGCCAAAAGCTGGATGTCAAATATCATGATAAACTAGATTTATCAAATTTGGCTGAATTTGGCTTCATTTTGAACTGTTCAGAAATTCAACCAAAAAGAAATTTGTTTCTTTTGACCATTCTGCTGTGGGCATTACTTGAATTACTGCTTGTGTGTAATTGGCTGTTTCATGCTGCTTTTGTGAAACTCTTGGGGTCTTTACTTTTAATGGCTGCCATTTTTATGGATGAAAAATAAACACTGACATATGGATATCTCAGCTGAAGATAACTAACTCAGCTCAGTATCTTCCTAACTCAACTCAGACTTCCTTATTGCTTCAATTGAGGTTGGTGTAAAATTTCCTGAAATAAATTAAATGTGGGTTATGGTTTAAATCTGTTGGGCCACTCTGCCGCTCGCCCACCCACTCCTTCTCCAGCAGGATGGGAGAGAGAGTCAGAAGGGTAAAAATGAGAAAACTCACGGCTTGAGATAAAGAGAATTTAATAGATAAAGCAAAAGTGTTGTGCAGGAGCAAAGCAAAACAAGGAATGCCTTCACGCCTTCCCCTGGGCAGGCAGGTGTTCAGCCCTCTCCAGGAGAGCAGGGCCCCATCCCATTTAGCTGTTCTTTGGAAGACAGAAGAACAGCTTCCTCCCTTCATCCTTCTTCCCCCAGTTTTATATACATTTATATACATGCCAAGCATGACACCATGTGGTATGGAACATCCTTTTGCTCTCTTGGGGTCGTCTGTCCCAACTGAGTCCCCTCCCAAGTTCTTGTGCTTCTTCCTGCTGCATGAGCAGGAGAAAGGGCCTTGACTCTGTGCAAGCACTGCACAGCAGTAACTGAAACCTTCATGTATTATCAAAACTGTTTTCAGCAGAAATCCAAAACACATCCCCATAAAAACTACTGTGAAGAAAATCAACTCTATCCCAGCTCAAACCCGTCCATTGTGTTAATTCAAAGACTAGGAGCCCAGTAAGATGAATTTTCACATTGATTACTGAGAGAGATTTGCTGCTCAATGATGGTATCTAACTCATACTGCCAATGATGTAAAATAAACCACAAAGGCTATTTCATTCTGTTTTACAATGGGCTTCTTGCTTCAACTAGGTGGTGGCATACTGATATACAGAGCAGCATTGTTTCTGAGAATACTAGACGTCTCCTTATTTTAAAATTTCCTCATCAAGAAAAAGTGAAACAGTTTTTGGAATGTGGGATTTCAAATAAAATGTTCTTATTCACAGTCATGGTGGTAGAAAGGACAAAACTGTCTCCTTTTGCTGCAGTTCTTCTACAGTAATCAATATACAACCATAATATTACAGCTTAAATGTGAAAAGAAGCGCTTGGTACAATAAGATCTACCTTATGTTAAAACTTCTTTGCTTCAAGTTTTGACTACATATACATTTCCTGAGCCCGAGTTATCTTTATTGATTTTTAACAGGACAAGCTAAAATAGGGTTGGAAGCTCTTAAATGAGATTAGGTATAATCATAGAGTTTTCTCAATGTAGGCAAATGTGTCCAAATGTAGGGAAAAAGTCCTTATTGTGGTCCATTTTCTTATATTCAACTTGCTCTGCTCTTCTATGTCCTTAAAATAGAAGAGGGAGGTTACATAAGGAATAAGGCTGAGGATTTCACTGAACTCCAAAAAAAGGAATTGGGACATAGAGTAAATGGAGCAGAAGAGAATGGCTAACAGTTACTATTTTTTCTGTTTAGCTGGCATATTTCTCATAGTTGGGGAAATTTGGAGGTGTGATTGTATAAATGCAGAATCATTCTGCCTGTTGGGGCCAATATTCTATTCTTAGTTTACTGGATAATATTTGTATTGCTTGGTTGCTGGGCCAATTACTTTGTAAAAAAGTTGGACTTTTTGATTTTAGTAAGCTTCTCTAATAATTTAATCTACATTATTTGGGGCTGTGAGGCCTGACAGGCAAAAGATGGTGAATATCTTTTGTTTTTTAAAAATAGATTCAGACTGAAAATAAAAAAGTATTTCAATATACTTGGAAAGGAATGGGCAAGACTAAGCCATGATTCAGAAGAATGTCCTTTTAAATTAGAACTTTGAGATGGATGTAAGTAATGTGCTCAGATGGCATAAACAGAAAAAAAGAATGGGAGTAGAAAAGGTCCCAAACAGATGCCTGGCAGCAGTTTTTCACAGAAACAAAAAATGTGTGGAATGACCGAGACACAATTATGCAATTGAGAGTTAAACATTGGGCTACTTAGGGAAATTAGCAAGTATCCAGGGGCACGTGGGACACAGTAAAATTTGAAATGTAGGGAGCCATTAAAATATGCTTATCTTCAAATTTTCCTGGCTATGCAGAGATATCGATGCTGAATTTACTACTGTTTTTACATGGTTTATGTCATCACTACCTCTCCTTTAGTGAATACTCAGGGGAACACATACAGGTAATTTTTTCAATTTTTGTCTTCTTTTATCTGCTTATTTATAGGTTTCTTCTGAATTCATTACATGGACGTTTCCCATCCTTATGGTACTGATTTAACATGCCCCAGAATCATGATGTTTATGAAGTCCCTGCCTGGCAGTGGAGAATTAATGTCTGATATGGCAAAAAGGTGGGTTTAATTTGTACTACTCGCTACTTTCCATGTGGAGCATTAGCTTGTCTCTTTCCTAAAATCCCTTTGATTCTTCTTACTGAAAATTTGAAATATCTTTTTAATCAATAATAATTATCTTTGCCTAACTGAGACGTAATTTACAGATAGAGTTATAATCTGCATGAAGCAGTTCTACAAGTAGACTACTAAAATGGACATAATTCTTATGTGGATAACAGGAAACTGCAGTTTACCTCAAGGAAATGTAGAGAGTTTAAGGTTTATATTTTCGTTCCTGTTATAAATATGTCTGAGTAAAGAAAGTTAGGAATGTCTATAGGAAATAATACCTAACTTGCTATTGTGCACTTATGTTGTCTCACAAGTCAAAAATTGATTGGGAAATTGTACAATTCATCATAAGTGAATCTATCTTTGGGTAACATACCTTTGACTTAAAACATAATTGTAGGTAACAAAACAATGTTGTTCTTTTCTTCTGCAACTTATTTGTCTGTGTAGTTTGACCATAAATCCCACAATGATCGAAGTTGCAGAGATTCATTTCTGACCAGGATATGAAAGAATCTTTCCTCCTAAATAGCCTAATTTTTAGTCAATTTATGATAGTTAGGAACAAAGCCAGGAGTTTTTTTGTGGAGTCACTATTTTAACAATCAATAGGCTGACTAGGATAACAGTTTTGTGTTAATTATATTTCAGTCTGTCCAAATCTATTTAAGTCACTTTTACATAGTGGCTTCTAATTTATTTGCTTTTCCGCTGTGACAGATCTGACCTCACAATAAAGTGTTCACATTACTTTCATAATCTACAAACCACTATATTTTTTCCAAATTATTTTGTTATGTTCAACAAATTTTGGGAAAAATTCTATGGAACCTGGGAAAATCGTGGGGCAAAAAATCCCATGGTGGGCAGATGTGGCTGGATTGTCTAAAAGTACTAAAAAAGCTTAAATCCTCTCAAACATCATCAACAATCTTTTTATATTAACTATATAAAATATGCAGAGCGTATGGTGTAGCTGATGCATTATTGACAGTTGTCCTTAACAGACAGATGTGCTGTCATTCAAAATTTATGCCAGTAAAACTGGTAAAATACTGCAAACATTAAAATACTTGTCTATTGTCCTACATAAATCATATATCTAGCATGTTGTTATGAATATTCTAAAACTTCACTGGTTGGTTCTGTTTAGTTTTGGGTTTTTTTCTTGTTAGAAGTGAAACAAAATGTTAGTGATTGCATGCTAGCAATTGAAGATGAAATAAAGCCAGAATGTTCAGGTATTATCATGAGAAAGGGAGGGAGTATTAGTCTTTTTGATTGCTATATTGTATAAAATAATTGGCTCATTATCATAATTACATTCATGTTCATAATATCAAGGTCAAACAAAATAATAGTAACAGGAGAGGGGTGTCATTTTACTGATTCTGGCAGATATTAATTGAGGTAATAAGAATTTGGTGGTGCTGAAAAGAGACAGGTGAATATCCAACCCAGAGGACCTTCAGTGTATTGCATATTCTTTACCATCTGTGTTGGGAATTCCATATTCAGCCACAGACTGGGAAAGGATGAAAAGTTACATTTCCTTGTTTTCCATTTCACTTCTTTAAAAATGCTGTTTTCAAGATAATATTATGGTGGAATGTGTATATTTTTAATTTGAACTTAAAATTTATATTTTTATAGCAGAGAAGCATTTTCTGTTAAGTGTTTATATTTTGAAGCATTAAACTCTTAATTTTTTATTCTGGTTCAAATAAAATTTCCTTGGTCATTAATGAAAATCATTAATAGTTTCAGCAACGAGTATTCACTGTTTCTTGTCTCTGAAATCTTTTATAACAAGAGGAACCATTTACTTTGCCCTTTTAGTAGTAAAAAAAAAAAAGTAGTTTAAAAGATTTATGCCAGGAGAGCATGGAGAGTATTAAATGAGCTTCACATTGGTTCTAAACCCAGTAGATGTTTTACTGAACAGAATTAATGGGTGTTGAAAGGCCTTTTGATTAGTTCATGCAACCAGCTCAACTTCCTAATAGAGAAGGCTTGGTGATAAATGTGTTAAAAGAACTATGTTGATTAAGCAGTGTTGCTCTTTACACAGTCCCTGGCAGTGTAAGAGCATATGAAATATAAAGTTAAAACTTTACCAGCTGAATCAACACAATAATGTTTTATTTGGGTTTTATGCAAAACTGTTGTTGTGATACTTAGAAGATACTGCTTCCTAAGTTCTCCAGTATCTCATTTTGCTTTAATCAAATTTTCTACACGTTAAGTAAACATTCTTGAATGTAAGATTGAATTGACAGTAAAGTTAGAAAATCAGAGTGTGTGTATGAAATTACAAAAGCAATTATTGTTTTCTGACTCCAACTGGCAGATCTGATTTAGTTGAAGCTTTGCAAAAATGTGATCTTGATGGACATATGGAGCTGGAAAACATCATCTGATAATTTGTCAAATGTACATGTGTATTTAAGAAAATCTCGGAATGGGAACAGGTTTTGCTTAATGAGATAAAGTTCTGGCTCATTCCTTGATACATCTGACCTCAGCTGCACTCTCACAACAAAGGGAGCACCACAAGAGAGGTCTGGGGAGCACCCAGCTACCTTGGTTGTCCAGCACAGCCCCCAGCAGCCATACAGGGCATTTTGGGCTGTGGAAACTAAGGCCATAGCAATGTCACTAAATGCTCTAAAGATGAAGCAGTATTTGCTGAAGTTGACCTTTTTTTCTGAAAATGAATTGCACGTGTTACAGTGATGGTAAAACATGCAGTTTTCCTATGTTTTGAAAGTTTTCATTCTTCTTCTTTGTGCACAGAACACAATGTCTTCAACAGAGTATGATCAGTGGCAGATTTATGAAACTGTTTGAATATGGCTATACTAAATATTTGGTCTTTGATACTGAGAAGTTTTTTAAATTTGTTTTAATCCTTTGGGTGGCGTGTAAACAAAAGGAAAAGAAATGCTTTTTCAGATCACCCAAGAAAAGTGGGAAAATAACTGAAATAGCTGAATGTTTCTGTTAAAATGTGTGTGTCAGTGCTTGGTTAAAATTATGGCACTTAAACAGATTTACATTTTGAGCTGTCAAAAAGAAAGCATTTGGGTTCCAGCTGGTAATTAACCCCTACCACCTTTTCCCTGGCCTCAACTCCTCTGGCAGGGCATGTATTCTGGAGGGAGGACCTGATCTGTCTTTTATCCCCTCTAATTGCTCCTGTAATTGGATGTGTATGTCTATACCCAGGGCAGTGGTTGTGGCTCCATCTTCCATCTCGTGAAGAGGGCATTACTGAATTGCATCTGCCACACCTGGCACAAGGATCTCAAGTTTAGAGTGAAAATGGAATTTTACTTAAACTTAGTAGGATGTATGGGAAAGGAGAAGAAAGGACATCTAGGGATTTTATTGTTGTACTGATTTAATTTGGTTTTGCCTTTTGTTTTTCTTTATTTTTGTATTTTTCCCAGTTTCTCTTATTTATTCCCTGGGAGCTTGTGGCAGTTGGTGTTGCATTTGCACAGATCTGAGTGACTTGACTTTTGGCCATAGGCTGCATCAATTCACACTGCAAATATCTGATTGCCTCCTGACCAGCAGCTAACCCTGCTCTCCAGCTGCTCAGTGAAGAAGGGTATCTCCTATCCAACCATCAATCTGTGTAATCTGTTACTGGCCTTCTCACTCCTGTGCCTTTACCACCTTCACCCTGCTTTTATTCCTGATTTCCGCCTGCCTGTCAGGTACTCTGAGACCTGGGAGTCCTCCCAGCTCCCTATGAATCACATTACTTTTCGGTAGCTGGAAGGAAGAATTATATACTAATCCACAGACAAGATGTATTTAATGGATGGCCAGGCTGTCAAATGTTTGAAAGTGATGTAGGAGGAATGTTTCTCGCCAGTTTGAATAAGTATCTGAAAGCTGGGATTTGCAGTAAGTGTACAGGTTCTCAGCTTGTCTGGGCAGCAGCTGCCTGCCTGCAAGAGCTCTGGGAAGAGAAATTAAACTGTGGCATGGCTGTGCTTGTAAAAAATGTCAATATTTTCCTGCTGTGTTGCTGACAATTTTTAGTTCTCCTTGTAAAATGTTCCCTAATTAACCACTGGTGTGAGACTCTTCATGGGAATTAGATGTTTAATTTTTCAGAAAGATAGGAAGAAATATTTCTCATTCAACTGGGAGGAATTGGCAGCTGTGCCCACAGTCTTGTTATTGCTAAATCAGTTCTTTAACTGGAATGGAGAGTCAAATTAAAGCTTGTAGAAGTTGCATGATAATTTATTTTCTTTCTTATTTGTGTGACATGTCTGATATGCAGCTCCATACAGCATTCTTCATAGGCATTTATGTGGGTGTGCATAAATATGCTGCTTGAACTGAGTCACATTTCCTTTGCCCTTACAATTCTTCATGAGCAATGCAATTAGACACCTCATGAAAAATGGTATACCAGCAGGATTTGTTTTAGGGCAGTGTTTATAGCACTTAAACCAGTGTATCTCTGGCCTATCCTGTGTTGACAGAAAAAACTATATTATTAAAGGTATACAGCTGCTGTAATATGTGTGCTAATCACATAATCTTACACCCTTTAAGAACTTTTTCCCTATATACACACCTACTTTGTGTCAGAGGGAAACTTCTAGAATATTAAGTATGCTCAAATTGTGCTAATTTCTGAATTTTGGCACCAGAACTGGTATGGACCAGGCTGCAAAATAATTCTAGTTCTTCTAAAATAGTATTTTTTCTTGTTAATAATAGGTGCCTCAGCTTTGCTCTAAAGTGAAAAATACAGATGGTTGAAAAAGATCTCAGAGTAATTTTCACTAAGAGGAAAGTCTGGGAACAGCAGAAAGCCTGATATAGGGTCACTCCTGCCAGATACAAGAAAGTATTTTAGTGAGATTCTAATGGATAATACTTTTATGGAAATTGGATGTTTTATAGCAGCTACAAAATTAAGACTTCCAAACTGAAAAAGAGGTGCAAAATCAGAACTGCTACTTTGCTTCCTTCATCTGTGCACACAGGGTGTCAGCCTTCTAATGCTGGTAGAAGGTAGAAACATGATCCCCTATTTTCTGGGTAAAAGGGCTTCCATGCACCTGGATCTAGTAAAGCAACAAGCAGCACTCTGGAATTGGCTTTTCAGGATCAATGGCTCTTAATGAATAAATTGATACTTCTCATCATCCTGCTTCTTACGGTTTATTATATGCAAAATGTTTGGAGAACATGTGGATGTAATAAGTGACATAGTTATTAATAGTTATTATATGTATTAATTATTACAATATTATGCAATAATTACTATTGCAATATTTAATGCATGTATTGTAAACTACATAGGCTAACTGAAAAATAAATGGTCTTGAAACTTGGAAGCTGTTTCTAAAAATGTGAGATGACTCGCAGATTTTTTTAATTAATTAAGTAAAACCTTCATCTTTGTTTACTCAAAATGTGTCTGGATTAGTAAAGACGTGCAAAACATTAAAATAAATTTCTGAATTATTTTCTATGTAAAAGGTTTAGAACAAAAGGGATTTCTCTTGCATTACGTTCGCGCCACATTTTATGTTTTGAATAACATTTTCAGATACAAAGTGGCTCCTCAGAAATACTGTTAAATGAGAAAAGCTTAAGGGCAAGTTGTGCTGTTAGTGAGTGATGATCCTTCTATCTGGTAGTTCAGTTGGCTTGAATAATACAAGGTTTATGTGATTTATTATCTTACAGTGCCGTAGTAGTCTACTAATACAAACGTTTCCATTAAAAAGGAAAGTGAACTTGCTAAATGGAAAAGATAATGTTTTATTAATTTTTCTTCTTGGTTTTATATTCTTGTGCCCTGCAGCTGTAGTGCAGCTGCTGTAAGTGCAAATGCAAATATCAACTTGCTTAATGGGGTAATTAAAGGCAGTGGAGGAAAGTTATGTAATGGATACTCACTAAGTGTAAAATATATTCAAGCCATACCATATGATATTTTAAACTGTGGATTTGTCTCCTGAGGTTGGAAAGGCATTGCATATAATTTCTGAGATAGTTCTTTTTCCTGAAATGGTGTGTAAAAAAAGTAAAAGACCCTTACTTAATTCAGCAGGATCTAAATTCTCTTTTGTTCATTTTACTTGAGTAGGATAATTTGACGTTTTTTTCCCATTATTTACCTAGCTTTCTGATATAGCTAAAAAACAATGTATGAAATCCTAGCTAGCAGCTGCATTATTAGGGATTTGGAAAATCGAATTTTCACTATGGAAAAACAGTTTTCAGGAAAAATGCTTAGTCTTCAGATTATGTTTTTCATTGCTCTGCACAGCTTTGTATAACTGAATGTAACTGAGGACAGATTCCAAGGACACAGAGCATTGTGTAGTTTAACAGGGGAAATAAAAGCTGTTTAACATGTTCAGAAATCTGTGATTAGATAATTGAAGACTTTTGTTGTCAAAATTACTGGGTTTTGAAACTGGGCTTTGTCTTTTTAAAACTACTGTGCAATATTTTGAGACGGCTTCCAATACATTGGACTTCACAAATGTTTCCAAAGACACAGTATTTGGGTTACTCACTAGAATTGTTTCCTTCAGTAGAAAAGTGTAATTCACAGTGTAACCATAGTGATAAAGTTATACAGAATTCAGTGCACATTTGAAAGGAGATTCTCTACATTTTAAGGAGCAAAGCAGAAACTGGCTCTGCTATTAAAATGAATGTATATGGAACTGCAACATTTTGAATTAATCGAATAAAAGTTTGGACAAAATGTATAGTATGGCCTCAAACTGAGCCAAGGGAGGTTTAGATTGGATATAAGGGAAACATTTTTCATGGAATGTATTGTCAAGCATTGGAACAGGCTGGCCATGTAACTGGATGAGTCACCATCCCTGAAGGTGCTCTAAAGATGTGTAGTTGTGGCACTTAGTGACATGGTTTAGTGGTGGACTTGGCAGTGCCAGGTTAACAGTTGGAGTCCATGGTCATAAATATTTCTTCAGCCTAAATAATTCCCTCATTCTATTACAAAGTTTTAGATTATTGTACTGGAAACCTTGGAACAGGTGCTCCCACAGCCTATGAAACTTGGTCTTTTTGCTTCAGGCAGGATGCATTTTGTTTCAGTCCTGAACTAACAATATCAGTATTACCCACAGCTTTTCCCCTCCTTCCTGTCCACAAACCGCAATCCTGTCAAAGTTTGTCTTTTCCAATTCCTTACCTAATATTCTAGTCTGCAAATTTATTTGTATTGCCTACAATCATGTGTGTTTAGCGTGGGAACATCGGGAATCTGCTCCAGGTCTGCCTTGCAGTGACAAAAGTAAGTGCCAGAAAGGTCCATGCTCAGCTGCTGCAGTGATGCTTCTCATGCTGGCAGGGTTGCACCTGTGCAATGAGTCTCATACAGAAGGTGGAGTGCAATTGGTGTAATGAAATCTTTGATTGGGGCTCTGCAATTGCTGCCTCTGCTAGGAATTGTTGACTTTTGATTCTTAAACCTTTATCAGAATTCTCAGTGTTCTTTTCTTGTTAAAAAAGTAGATCAAGAGGTATATGTCTGGTGCCAGACATTCTTTGCTTGCTAAACTTAAAATTCTTCTATCTTGAAAAATATTATGATAGTAATTTTTAGATAATTCACTGGCAGATGTTTATTTGTTCAATTGTGGGTGTTGTGGCTTTTTGTTTGTTTGTTTGAACCAGCTTCTTATTCCCCACACCATAAATGGACCCCAGGCAAAACAAACCCAAAGTCATGACCACAAGAATCACCCTAAGGAATATGTTTGGTTGTAGAATAGCTAGATTAAATTAGTAATAATCAACTAAAATATGGTTTGTCAAAGAAAATGGTTAATATCAAGTACAGGCATTACTCTCATTAACTATATATTTAGGGCTAGCTTTTTATTTTTATACATTACAGAAACATTCCAAAAGACATAATTTTATTTTCATGGAATCTCAAATAATTTCATTTCATTACTGTAAGAAAAGTAGGATTAGGGTTTTCTCTTGCTCTTGGAGGATGTGGTTGGTGGCAGGGTGTAATCTGTTGATAGATTTTAGTGCTGATGTGTTTCTCACTCTTCTCTTTCATGTGCTTTTCTCACCTATCTTGGGAAATTTAATACTTCTGTTGTCTGTTCTCCTTCATGAATGCAGAAGGCAACTCTTCATTTCATTAAAAAAAAAATCTTTCCACATATTTTTTATTTTGGAAGTGTTTCCTACTTACTTAAAGTTATTTATTGATCTGATTCCTCCATTCCAATGGAGTTAATAGCTAAGATATTACATTGATATTGAAAACTGTGGTTCACATCTCCACTTGATAATTTTGCTAGGTTTGCTTTTTTACTTATTTTTTCAGCATTTCTCTGAGGGCTTCTTCTCGAGTTGAAATAAAATTGTTTTGAAAATCTGTTATAAAAGTATTATTTTTGATGTCTAAAGTCTCATCTCTAATAAGACTGCAAGGTACAGTCTCTTAGAGTCTGTTAGGTAAGGGTCTAACAGCAGTGATTCACAAAGACAGATGTGCTGTTGTTAATCCAGGGTGATGGACTGCATATACATCTTGTCTGCTACTATTTCTGCTGGAAACCCTTAAAATTACACTGTGATGGTATTAAAATTATGTGAGGTTGCATGAATGTTAAAAATCTGATTGGTAGAGACACTTTTGTTGAATGTATGGATATTTAATGTGTCATTTAATTCATCATGCATAGTGTTAAATATTGCAGTTGAAATGCTCCAGCAGTGGATTTTTTTTTTCTAGTCCTTTTTTATTTTTAATTTTTTATCTTTAGGCCCTTACAGAGCTGAGCTCCTCTTTGGCACTGTGGACGTAGGGGTTACTGTGTACCTGGAGCTGGAAGCTTTCCCTGGCTGCAGCAAGGGACAGGGTTTCCCTGCGGTCAGTGGATGCTGCTGTTGCCACCCCTGTGTGCTGAGCACTGGGGACTCTTAGCAACATCTGCTTCCATGCTGGGTGGCTCTTTGTAGCACAATTTTCCTAAGACCCTTATGAATCCTACTGGGCAAAAAATTACACGAGATTATTGTCAGTTTGAGTCTACCACATTGAGGGTTTGAGGTTTTTGAATTCTTTTTGTGTTTGTACTTCATCTCTGAAATCTCCATGCATCTTCACAGGATTGAAAGTTAATTTCACCTCTATTAGCTTTCAAATTAACTCAAAATAGGGTACCTTTCCCCACCCTCCCTCCCCAGAGCTGAAATATCTCCAGTGTTTTTAGTGTACTTCCTCGCCATCACAGCTGAACATAAGAGCCAAGAGTTGTACTGGATAAGAGTTGAGTGCTCGTAATTGTAACAATAATTTTTAAAAAATGGTTGATAGGACATCTTTTTCTCTGGAAATATATTTACTGGCATTTCTTTGTACCTTGTCTTTAATTCTGTATTTTCATAGAATCATAGAATGGCTTGGGTTGGAAGGGACCTTAAAGATCCTCTAGTTCCAACCCCCTGCCATGGGCAGGGACACCTTTCACTAGACCAAGTTTCTCTCTGACCTGGCCTTGAACTCTTCCAGGCATGGGGCATCCACAACTTCTTTGGGCAATCTGTTCCAGTGTCTTACCGCCCTCAGAGTAAAGAATTCTTTTCCTAGTATTTAATCTAAACCTATTCTCAGTTTGAAATAATTCTCCCTTGTCCTGTTGCCCTGGATTTTAGCCTTCTGAGTTTGTTTGCATTTTTGCTATAGAGTCTCTCATGCATTTAACATAAACAAAATAGTATTTCTGTAACCATCTCTCTTGTTTGCATTCCATTCCTGATAGAAGAGGGCTTTGATGGACTTCTATCCAAACCAGTGGAATTGGAGAAGAGAAGATTTCACTATCCAATCCACGGAGTTTCAGAAAAATGTATAAAAAACAATAAAAAGATAAACTTACTTCCTTTGTCTCTTCACCTCCACTGTGTGTATGTGTGTGCTCATTTTGTGTTCTCTAACAACGCTTGTCCTGACACTTTTTACTCATGTAAATAGTCTCTTTCCAACTTCCCTGTAGGCTCTCTTCAGGTGCTGGAAGTCTGCAATTCCTTTGGTGCCTGTCCTTCTGTGCTGGGACCCCGGAGCTGATGCAGCACTGCAGGTGGGGTCTCAGCAGAGCAGAGCAGAGAGGCAGAATCCCTTCCCTCCCCTGCTTCCCACACTGCTTTGGATGCAGCCCAGGACACATTTGGCTCTCTGGGCTGTGAGTGCTCAAGGCCAGGTCATGTTCAGCCTCTCATCCACCAGCACCCCCAAGTCCTTCTTGGCAGGGCTGGTCTCAACCTGCTCATCTTCCTGTATTGATACTGGAGGTTGCCCCCATGCAGATGCAGCACCTTACATTTGAGCTAGTTAAACCTCAATTTTATGTATTTTATAGTATATTGTATATACCCTCTAAGGAATTTTAAGTTTATCTGATAAAGATGAGTGTAGAAAACAGCGAGGCCTTGATAAGATGTGAAGAAGCACCTGGTGGAATTCTAAACAGTATCTATGTATCTATTCTAAATTTAGTATCTATCTAGAAGTGAGAAATAAAAAAAAAAAAAATCTATGAAGGAACATGCATCAACAGGATTGAAAAATCTGTTATTGGTCACACTGCAAAAAAACCCCAAACTGACATCATTGTTGAATTGTGTTGTTTTTGTTGAACAGCACTATTTTAGGAAACAGTGATATTTCATATTTTGCATAATATCCTGACTTTAATTTTCAAAATCAGTTCCCATGAAATTTTCAGTTGATAACTTGCTTTTTAGAGTGGCAGAATAATCCTGACTGGCTGGTAATATGGATTTGTGCAGGTAAAGTGTGGTTTGGTCTAACAAAGCCAAAATGATGCCTCTGGAAACAAGAAGTGCAGGCCTTATTTTCAGAGAGCTTCTGAATTCTTGACTGAGGAAAATAATGACTCTAGAGAAGGCTTAGGGACTCAGAGAAGAAAAAATAACTCCTCAAGAGCAGCCAGTTTGACAAATATTAGCTCAGTCTCTGGCTGTGAAATAGTGCAGGAAAGACTAAAAGTCAGCATTTAGTAGAAAGACTGAAAGACTTGTTTTAATCTGTGAAATCAATACTGGAAGTGTTCTCAGTGATTGATGTTGATAGTTTAAAAGTGTGCAGAAGAGCAGGAGAAGATGTAGAAAAATATCACATAATTATTGCTTGAGGAAACTGCAAAAACACCAGTTTATTTCATTGATAACAGTCTTAAGTATTACTTGGTATAAGATGCATAAATTCCTTCAGAAGGGGAATAAATATTGAGTGCCAAAAATATTCTGTTAAAATAAATGTGTTTTTGAAAACTGGAATGGATCACATGTAGTGATATGGAAATATTTGGGGGATTCTAAGGTTCAGTAATAATCAAGCAAAATCTGGTCCAGTAAATCCTGGAAACATGTGAAACTTTGGAGCAACATATTTTGCAGGTAGTCAGAGGTGTGGTGCGAGGAGTAGAAGTGCCCCATTATCCATCTGTGTTGTAGCAGACACAGATAAGCTAGGCTGGGATTTGATAATTCCAAGTCTGTGTCGAGATTCTGTAACTCCATAATTTTAATTTCATAAATCTCTTCTTTTGGTGAAGAGTTTAATTTTTTGCTTATTTAAATAATAATTATTTCAATTATTTAAAATCGTTTACTTTTTAAATAGTCATTGGGAATTGTTTTGGGAGGGGAGTGTTGTATAAAAGTTATAGGCCAGTTTTTGGCAGTAAGGAGAGGTCCATCACTGGCAAATGTCTTCCTTAATGCTCAAATGGGTTGTGATCAAATGGGGGAACTCAAGGTATGAGTATAATAACTTCAATTAATATAATAAAAATCATTGCCTTGCTGGGTGCTATTATACACATACATAGCCCAACCCTAAGCTCTCAAACCTACATTCAAGCCTGCCTTCAGAGCATTTTTGCTTGGCTACAGCAGCTGTGTTTTTCTGCATTTTATTGTTGTTGGCAGGTTGCAGAGGCTGCTCTCTTCTCCTCCTAGCCAGATCTCCACAGTTGTGTGTCATACTGGAAGCATGAGAAAGGTTCAAGATGACCTGGAAACCATTACATGTTTATTGTCCAAATTTTGTAAGTGTTTCTCAGTCCAAAAGAGTGATTGGCTGGAGGGGAAGCTTATGAAAAGCATGAGAACAGGGAACAGAGTGCTTTATGAATGGAAGTGCTGAAGAACAGTAATTACCATATAAATAGGATTTTTTTATTGTTACAGAAGGAAGGAACATACTCGAAATCTGGGAGCCAGATAACATGGGCCTTATCTAATTTAGGTGTCTGTAACTGAGTTCATAACATGGCACCTCTTCTGTATTCAAAGTGTATTTTGATATTTTAGGGTAGGATTCTTCTGACTGGTTTTAGAAATATACTTCCAGGCAGGATAAATTGTATCTTATTGACTAGGTCTTTATTGACTGTAATGAAATATAGCTGAAATGTAGATAACAATGGACACTGATGAATCCTGTTCAAGATATGTATTTAGAGCTCCACAGGCAGTGCAATATTGCACATTTCCATCAAAAATACGTGTGCTTTTTGAAATAGTTGTGAGAAAATTATACCCATTCTTCCCAGCATAAAAATATGAAAGTTCGTGCACTTGATTAATAGAGAAAAAAAAAATCAAATGCATTGTATGGTTGGCTGATTTATGCTGAAACAACACTCTTTATCTTTGAACTCTCAGATTGCAGGTCAGACTGGATTGTGTAACATTTGTTTCAGAACATCCTGTGCACATGTGATTGAACAGATATGCAAAAAAAAAGAGTTCTTTCAAACAAAAGCTGAGCAGATTTCTCTAGCCATTGTCTATCCTGGATACAATTAATGTAGGCTTGAGAGGTGACCCCAGTCCTAATAAATTGCTCTAAGCTTTTAACTGGTATTTTGGACTGAGGGGAGATAAGTTCTGATGAGTGGTTCTGACCCATCTTCCTCAAATTTCTCCCCTTCAGAAGTAGAGCATTTTACCTAAGCTTCCTTTCTTTATTTGTTCATGTACCTTTCCACACGGATGTTGAGGCTTATTTATATACTTCAAAGAAATATTTTTACAGGAAGTTCAAGTATTTTTAAGCAACTGCCAACATACCCAGATTAAACTAGACATTGTTCTTCTCACCTTTGTTAAAATTGTATGATAAAATAGTTAGCTTCTAAAAGCCTTTTGTTGTTTTTCACTTTTAATATAACTTGGGTATTGAAATTTAATGAGTTTATACTTTTTAATGAGAATACTGAGATCTTTTGTATGGTTGAAGTGTTAATACCATGAATATGCAATATATTAAGATAATGGAGCTTTGGTGACTTAGCAAAAATAAGCAACGGGTGTTGGTAGCTGCCAGGGGCACTATGATCTTGCATGAGCTGGCAAGTAGACTTCTATATCACCTCAAGCTTTTAGTCAACACATTTTGAATTTAGGAGAAATTGTTAAAATGCATGGAAGGAAATCTTAC
Organism: Erpornis zantholeuca; assembly: GCA_013400515.1. Lineage (NCBI taxonomy): Eukaryota > Metazoa > Chordata > Aves > Passeriformes > Timaliidae > Erpornis > Erpornis zantholeuca. The sequence goes on along the minus strand of VZTN01025490.1, from coordinate 34,136 downwards.
AATGGCCTTCCTGGTTAGTCACGAAACAAGGAAAAGAATTTTTTCTTTATAATGATACTGAAGTATTGAAGCATCTGCGTCCTTTCCAATTTTGTGGAGAATGTAACTGTCAATAAAGTTCAAAATGCAGGATGGAAGCAGCTGAAAGAATATTTATTCATTAAAAGTACAAGACATAACATCAATGGACAGGCTATGGTAGCGTTAAAATATATGTGGTAGGAGGTGAAACAGAGAACTTTAGAATTCAGGAATGATAATTTCTGTTGATTTCTACTCTTTTGTTCAACAGAATAAAAGGATGTGAGCCCCAAGTGATCAGGCATGTATTGACCACTTGGATTTTTTCTGTGGTTTTGAACTGTTCGTTATAACACCTTGAGCTACTTTGATGTGTGAGATATAATAATTGGTTTAACAGTTTAGATATGTTTAGTGCTGTGTCAGAGTAAAGGAAACTTCTTGAGAGCTGTGTTGTGGTGTGTATCCTCCTGATCCATGGATATTCTGTTTTGAAAGATAAAGACTGTTTATAGTTGTTAATGAATCAGCTCATGTTTGTATTGAGAACAGTAATGGTGGTAGGGAGGGAAGTATCCTTTTTGGTAATTAAAAGTTCTCAAATGCTGTAGTTCGATGTGATTTCTTAGTCATTCTGTTCCTGCTTTTATACAGTTTCTGTTGGAATTTGCAAGGCCAAGCACTTATTCCCAGATTCTACAGGAGTGCTGAGTTCTGACACTACTTGCCATATGTGCTGGTAACATGTGTATGTGCACGGAATGGGATTTGGGACTAGAGTCGCATGCTGAAGTGTTGTGCCATTATCCCTCAACATCTCAGTATCAATATTGACAGTTCAACCTCCCTTTACAAATGAATAGATGTCCAGCCCTTAAAAGGAATGTGTTGTGTTGTGTACTTTGGGACAAATTTCCATCCTATCTGTGTAAGGAAGCTGGAAAGAGGTGAAGAGTTTGGCACACAACCAGATCTGCCAAGGCCTTTGTGCTTCCTAGGACACGACCTGGCAGCCTTGAGGTGTGTGCCTGAGATGGCTGATGTTCAGCCTGCAGGTGTGTTCTTTCCCTGCTGGGGATATTCTGGTTTTTACATTGGAGATCTGCTCCTGGTGCAGTGCTGACCTCAGGTGCTGTCCAAGGCTTGCTCTCTGGTGGTGTCACATGCCCTGTCGCCCTCAGATGCTGATGCCCTAATAGGCATCACAAGTGCCTTCCTCCCCAGCATCTCCCTCAGTAGCTGGGCAACCACAGCTCCCACCATGCCACCACTCTTCCTCACAAATCACTGCCAGAAAATTGTGCTTTCAAGCACTGGACTTAGAAACACATGTAAAGTTGTTAAATATGCATAAGGTAAATGACTGGAATTGGTCATTAATAGAGAAAAGTGGAATGAAGGCCTGATAGAGGAGGAACATGTGTTTTTTGAAAGCATTAAACTCAAAACTTTTAACTGAAAGATGCAAGGAAGTGTAAACACAGGAAGATACTTCTGTTGAAATTTTATTGTAAAATCCAAATTAGTATCTTCATGCTATATCCATAGCATGCTCAAATTTATTCTTGCAATCTTAATTTTTTTTTATTTTGTTTTTCTGGTTTTATAAATAAGGCAGGCACACACTGAAGTGTGAGCAAGAGGTAATTTTCAGCTTTTATCGACCTTCATACAGTGCTTGAGAATGCTGCTTCCAAGAACAATTTAGGAATACCATGTTTCCTAGGCTTACATATAGGAAACATGCATTTATATATAATTTTCAGAGATATAATCAGGAAAAAAATTAATAAATCTTCTTGCAATACAAGGTGAATTTAAAAATAGCTTTAGAGGTATTTGTTATACATATTGAGCCTGCAATTAATCTCAGACTTCTCTTGTACAGCTAAATATTTTTTGTTGTAAGTGTAGTATATGAATAGAAACATATGTATTTAGTTTTATAATTAAATAAAATGAGTTAATTTAATTAAAAGAACTGAGTTATTTTTGTTTCTTTAGTAATATTTTGTGGCTTCTCTTTGTAGTTCATTGTAGCTTCATTCTTCTTCTGTTTTCCTGCATGATAAAAGATCACATATACAGTATGATAACTGCATCTTAAGGAGAAGCATGTCCATGGGTGCTAGTAAGAAAATGAAATCTTTTTCATTTTCACTGTATAATTTGCTTGAACTATAAATTAATTAACACACTATATAATTCTGTAGGACTTCTGGGTTTTGGATAACAAATCCATCTCTGTATTTTTAAAATTTGTCTTCTGTGTTACAATTATTGCTGACTTGGTGTTCATATATTTATCTTTTTTTCAGTGACAGAATCATAGAAGTGAGGGCTACAAATAGCCATTCCATCACTAGCAAGAGATACCTGTATGGAGTTTGATATCTTTTTAGTGTTTGGTTTGTTTGGTTTTTTTTTTCCAGTAGCTCTTCCAATACATTTTCTGATAATATGTTCCTCTTCTGCTTTTTATCTGTAATTTGAAGTGTCAGTCTGTCTTTCAGGATTAGGACGCGTGTTCCATTAACTTTCATGCCTCCCTGGTAGTCTTGATAATGAAATGATAGATGTTGAAATAACAACGAGAGATAAGTATGAGAACTCTCCAGGAACATGTTGTACTAACATAATGACATACTTGAGCAGTCTGATATTTTTCTTACATAGTAAACTAAAAAAAAAAAAAAAAGTCTTGGTAGAATGATGAGGTTATATGAATCCATTTTTATTTATATGTGCTCTCACACATTAATGAAACTGTTTGTAAGTTTTATAGGTAAGACATAAGTCACAACTTATGAGTTAATAAGAGTTTCAAGCACTCAATAGAGCCATAATTTTTCAGTAATTTATAGCTTAGAACTCTCACATTTTGCATAACAAACAAAAATTACCTAAAATACCTCTAGCGACCTTGATTGGGAGATTTAACAGCAGTGAATTTGGATTTATTCCAAATTCTATAATTATTCTAAAAACAGGTAAGCTACTCATGTACGAATTTCTTAAACGGTAACTTATAGTTTCAAATGACTGAAGACAGAAACATAACTAATATCATTTCTCTGTGTGTGGTCAGCATTCTTGAGATGCTTTGTTAGAATAATTAGAAACTGTAGATTTACAAACAGTGTGTCTTTATACAGCTAGCCTCAGTAAACATAAATGACAAAGTAGTGCAAAATCATGGATTCTGAGCAGCAACACTGACTGGTGCAAGACATTTGCCTTTTCTCTGAAGTCCCATTTCTGAGCAACTTCCTGCACTGCTTAGCATCTTTGTTGATGATCAGCACGTTTGCTGATGACACCAACCTGTGTGGTGCTGTCAACAGACTGGAGGGAAAGGATGCCATCCTTGGTGGGCCCACATGAACATCTTGGGTTTGAGAGGTGGGCCCTTGTGAACATCTTGGGTTTGAGAGGTGGGCCCTTGTGAACATCTTGGGTTTGAGAGGTGAGCCTACGTGAACATGTTGAAGTTCAACATGTTTGGGAAAATTTCAAGCACAAACACAGACTGAGTGTGGAATGGATTGAGAGCAGTCCTGAGGTGAAAAACCGGGACGTGTTTGTGGATGAGCAGCTTGATGTGACCACAAAATACGTGCTAACAGCTCAGAAATCCAACCACATCCTGAACTGCGTCAAAAGCAGTGTGACCAGCAGGTTGAGGGAAATGATTCTGCCTCTCGGCTCTGATGAAACACCCAAATGGAGTTCAGCTTTATCCATCTCTGCAGGCCCCAACATAAGGATGTGGATGAACATCTTGGGTTTGAGAGGTGAGCCTACGTGAACATGTTGAAGTTCAACATGTTTGGGAAAATTTCAAGCACAAACACAGACTGAGTGTGGAATGGATTGAGAGCAGTCCTGAGGTGAAAAACCGGGACGTGTTTGTGGATGAGCAGCTTGATGTGACCACAAAATACGTGCTAACAGCTCAGAAATCCAACCACATCCTGAACTGCGTCAAAAGCAGTGTGACCAGCAGGTTGAGGGAAATGATTCTGCCTCTAGGCGCTGATGAAACNAGCAGGTTGAGGGAAATGATTCTGCCTCTCGGCTCTGATGAAACACCCAAATGGAGTTCAGCTTTATCCATCTCTGCAGGCCCCAACATAAGGATGTGGATGTGTTGGAGTGAGTCCAGAGGAGAGCCATGAAAATGGTCAGAGGTCTGAAGCATCTTTCCTATGTGGAGAGGCTGATATAGTTGGGCTATATCAGCCTGGAGAAGAGAAGGCTCCAAGGAGATCTTACAGCACCTTTTTGTACCTACTGGAGACCTGCAAAAAAGCCAGAGAGGGACCTTTTACAAGGGCAGGTAGTGATAGAACAAGGGAGAATGGCTTTAAATTGAAAAAGGTTAGATTTAGTTTAGATATTAGGAAGAAATTGTTTATTGTGAGGATGCTGAGACATATGAATGAGTTGTCCTGAGACGTTGTGGATATCCTATCCCTGGAAGTGTTCAAGGCCAGCCTGGATGGGACTTTGAGCACCCTCGTCGAGTGGAAGGTGTCCCTGGCCATGGCAGGGGGATTGGAACTAGATGATATTCAAGATGACTTCCAAACCAAACCATTCTGTGATCCTATGAAAAAGATACAGACAAAAAATAATAAAAGAAAATAAAAGATGAGGCTTAAGTCTTGTTTTGAGAGTTGTTATTCTGGTAAATATCTAAACGTAAGTTTATAGTTGGTACACAAATCTGTGCAAGCTCATCCAACTGTAAACACTAGTTGTCTGTAGAATGCAGCAACAGAGGCTGTCTAGTCTTCAAAATATTAGTTGAAAATATATGGAAGTATTTCTCTAGTGTAAGAGTTTTCATTTACTCTGTACTGAGACTACAACTGGTGAATTAGTGCAGCCTTATCAAGGAGATCTCAAAGTTCCTGGTGTTGGAAATACCTATGGGAGTAATTTATGACTATTGTAAAGATGCAAATCTTTGTTCAACAAGAGGTCTCTGAAGAAGAACTTGAGCTAAAAGAACAATCAGTGTTCTGGTAAGAAAACTCTGCAGATAGCACAGCATTTGAACAACTTGGCCAGTGCTTTGTTCTAAAATTAAATAAATGCATAGAAAAGGCAAGCTTTGGAGCTTTGCACAACCTTTATTTTGTGTGTGTGGTTTTTTTGTTTGTTTGTTTGTTTTGTTTGTTTTGGTTTGGTTTTTTGTTTTTTTCTTTTTTGCTACAGAAGATGTTAGAAACCTGAACTTCCACAAGACAGTTTGGATAAGCTTGCTGTTGATTTTGCACAGTTTATAGCTGCTGAACATCAATGATGATCAATATACAAGTCCAAAAGTAAATATTTTGAGAATTAGATTTCGGAAAGAAAATATCTGATGTGTGCTCAGACTAAACTTGCCAGTAATTGCCAATAATATTCTTTTAGTTCTCAGAGTATAGAGTAAAACTCAGAAAATTTTAAAATGCTGTCATGACAAGTATGAAGTGGTCAACCAAGTATATCAGCCTCTTCAGTCAAAATATCTAAAAATAACCAATAATATGGCATACTTATGAGGTGTTCCACAAAAATAAGGTTATTTCACCCATTGATTTGGTTATTTTTTCCTCATCATCTTTTTCTTTTCAGATGATCTGTTTTTGGTAAAAATAAATTCTAGAGCCTTATCAAACTGAAAACATTGAGATATGATGGTAGGTCAGTTCACTTTACTATTACACAGCTTTTTTGTTGCAGATTTATTTGTGCATGTTTGCTTGAGCTTGCTGGGTATTAGAGCCAAAATCTAAGCAGTCTGCTTCGGCATACCATGTTCACCTCAGTCTGGAGAAAACAGGTAAAATTCTGACATCTACTGTGACTTCATTAAATTAGGATTCTGTCTTTTTGCTGACAAACTGATGGCAAATTTAGCTTGAAAATATTTAGGGTTCATAATTTTTGCTAATCTTGGGAGAGCAGCTTCAGCTTCAAGCTTATTGTGAAAGGTAAAAATTGTGTTCTGTGCATTTCTCTAGTTGTGTTACATTAAATGAAAAAAGGGATTTGCTCTGCTTTATTTTGGAAAATGTATTGTGCATATTAAGTTCTGTTGTTTATTACTCTAGGAGTTGAATTTTGTCCACTGGGGTCAGATTGCTGTCAGGGTAGTATAATGCTTCACCAGTGGCGCCGGTAAGGTAAAAAGATATCCTCATCTGGAGAATATTGTAAGGTATAGATGTAAATGTTGTGGAGTCCTGCTTTGTAAAGCCAGGACCAACTTCTCATCTATTGAACCCTGTGTAAGTGTAATAATGATTGGAAAACAGAAGGTAGAAGCTGGAGCAGTGCAAGAATAACCCACCCAGCACATCCGTCTGAATGATCTCAGAGGTCTTATCTTGGTTTAGTCACAACCAGTCTGCTTATTTGCAAAGGGAAAAACCTTATTGGCTTCACTATAAAGAAATGTGCTAGTGAAAGCTATTGGTCTCAGAAATTACACAGAATGACCGAATGCTGTTATAAAAACACTTTGTGTCAGAATATTAAAATATTGCTTATTTGTGCTGAAAATAATCATATTCCAGATGTTTTATGCACATTCCAAGCATTATGCTTACTTTTGTGTACTGAAAATAACTGCTTGACAACATATTTTGTAGATAAGTACATAGTAAACCTTGCTTCTCTTTCCCCCATGGTGTATCACAGATGGAGTAAATGGGGCTGTAACTCCCCTGGGTTCTTAAAAATGCCCTGCCTTAGTTCAGATGCTGTAGCTGCATCATTGCCTTGCTACTAAAACTGTCAGGCTCAGTCTGGCATACTGGATGCAAAGCCCTGCTAGATTAAACTGACAGCTTTGCTTAAAATCTCTTTATGGATTGTTAATCACCAAAACAGAGGCTATTCTGCAAATATTTACTGGACTGCAAGTGTTCTTATGCCTGGATAATCTGATAGATTTGAAAGGCAATGGTGAGCAGCTATTGTGAGTTGGTGAATAGCTATTCTGAATTAAGAACCACATAAAATACCAAAGTGGTAGCTATAAGAAGAGTTTTGACTTATCTAGTTAAAATTATTGTCTTTCAACTTGGCCTAAGTCCCTCCCTGGAGTTCAAGGAAAGATTTCAGCATTTATTAGAATGATCATTGTTAAATTACAGGGGAGATGGTTGAAGTGATTAAGAGTTTTGTCTAGAAAGTCATTGGATGTGTTGAATTTCCTTTTTTATTTATGATGTATGTTGAAACACAGAATACAGTTGGAATTCATGAAAATCTGTCTGCTTCTACTTACACCTCCCTTCCTTATTTTTACCACAAACTATTATGTATGTGGATCTGTGGAATTTGCTTCAAAGATGATTTTTTTCCTCACTTTTTTTTTTTTTTTTTTTTTTTTTTTTTTTTTTTTTTTTTGTTTTTTTTTTTTTCTTCTTTTTTTTTTTTTTACAGAGTGCTTTTTTTCTCCCCCTTAATTGTGGTTTGGTGTTTTGCTTCTTACATAAGTTGATGTAATAAAATTTAAGTAACCGATTAATTCAATTGAGGAGTTTATTTCCTGTGATTTGTTTTTAAATGTTGGGTCTTACTCTTTCCTTGCCCCGTGAAAAATATGTAGAGGAAATTAATGTTCCAGTCTTCTTGGAAAGCACATTTAACAGGAAAGGGTGAGCTATATTTAGAGTAGGAAAGGAAAGTGTTAATTGTAATAGGATTTTGAGGAACATAATTACCATACAGAATTAACATATTGTATAAACTAAATTATATCAAGGAGGTGTCTAAATAGAAAAAATGCAAATTGTGAGACGTAATAAGATACAGGTTTTACTAATATAGCTCATAGGTTTTAAAAATATGTTGTGTTATTTTGGTAGTTTCTGAATACTTGTGCTGACTGAAATGTCTGGAAACATTCTTCTTCTTTTATAAAGTTTAACATGCACAAAAAAACACTTCTGTTGTTTTTTTTTTTTTTTTGAAATTATTAATTTAGCTAAAGTGTTTTCTTTGTTCAGAATTCTGCATCACAGACACAAAAGTCCCAGTGAAAGCACTCTAATGGTCAGAGGTGAAGAAGACAGCAGTTGAGGGATGCTGGAAAGATGAAGGTAGTTCTTATTTCAACCATGTGGCTAAGTGCTTTTGACTCAAAGCGATGTCAAGTGAATTCTTTAACCCATACAAATTGAGTGCTCTTACAACTTGGGTCCTCTGTGCCCTTTCAAAGTGTGAAAATTTCTGAATGACTTAATAAATGTTGAAGTGTTTTAATTTCCTCAGTTTTCCTTACATGTTTGTCAGACTTCCACAACAGTTAATGTAGCAATTTGGAATCAGGCACAAAATAAAAAGATGTTTTATGAAGGTACCATTAATACAAAACTTTGTGTTAGAGCAGTATCTCCTCTAAAGGCAAGGTCCAGCCTCTCTAACACACTGAATGTTCAGCTGTCATCTGAGGGAGAGTGAAAGGCTTCCTGATGCACCATCCATTTCCAGGCCCCCTCCCACAGAGGGGTCTTTTACCACAACCCACAGTCTCGACTGCTGTGAGCCCCTTCAGCTCATTCATTGTGCAGCAAGCCACAGCAGAGCTGCACCCTCAGAACCCTCTTTCTTTTGCTCTGTTTAATGGGCTGGTTAAAACTTACTGGTACAAAGTTATTTTTGTGGCTCTTCTGTTTTGGATAGCACAAGCATAGGTCTTGCACTTTTCCTGTGCTGATTTCCTGATTCGCAGTCTGTGCCAGCTCCCACTAATATCAGGACTGGGGCCATTCCAGTAATTGTTTCGAATGGAGAGCATAGGAGGAGTCCTCAATTAAAATCATTTTCAGCAGATTAACCTTTAATTTGCTGGTCCATCTTCTAATTGCATTTTGTTTCTATGACCTGTAGTTATGGTGTTGTTGCAATGTAACCATGAAATTTGCATATTACAAAATTAATTTGATCTTTACTAAATGACTCAGAGGCAGTGTAATGGAGGCAGACATACTCCTGGAAATTTAAGCTTCCAGATTTCTGTTGCTACCAGGCTCTCCTATTTGGGATTTGTAGCTGGAGAGCTATGTTTTTAATAAATAGTCAGTCTTGACCAGCTACAAGTACTGAATGTCTCAAAGTAATTTCTTTTGTTTTTCTTTTTTAACCTTTGTTAATGGACTGTCAGGTATAATTGGGTTAATAGCTAAAGGACTTGTAACCATTATCTTCAGTAACACTTAGTGTTGTTTTATTACCACTGTGAACAGAGTGGATGAAAGTGAAACAGATAAGTCTTGTACCTGTTTGAAGTGGGAGGGGTTGCACAAAGATGTTCAACTTATCTCAAAATGTGCTTCTTCATGTAGTGAAACTGCATCATTCCCCTTTTAAATTAAAGGGCCATCTGAAATTTGAATTTCACAAATACCAAGGTTTTTTTCAATTGTTTCAAAACTTTAATTTACACTTTAATTTTTATGAATTGAGTGATTTAAATATATGCTTCTTTTTGGAGTTAAAATTATAGAATTATATGATAATGATAAGTACATTATCATTAATGTACAACTTACACTTCTGGTTCTGTAGTTCGCATATTTTAATTTGCTCCAGTATGAATTTATGTGTCTATTAATGTCATGGTTTAGAAGTGGTGTTTCTACTGAAACATCCCAAAGCATGTACAGCTTTTACAAAACTTTACCACTAAAGCCAATATCAGTATTTGGAATAACAAAGACAAAAATAAGGCAACAGTGCACTGTGTCAAATGTGATCTTAAACTGCAGTGGTTTCATCTAGCTTTTCATCCCTAGAGTGGACATTAGCCCCATTACTATTATAGCACTATCATTCATCAGTCATCCACTTGTAACACTCTTTTTTCAAGTAACTAAAAAAATTAATACCCTTCTATTTTCCTTTTATGTTTTCTTTTCTCTTTTGAGGGTTTGGGTTTTTGTTGTTTTGTTTTATTTTAATGTTAGCTAATTGTTTCAAATATGGGAAAAAAAATTCATGAGCAGTTTCAGATGGGTACGAGAGCAGTAGATTGGCCCAAACCTGGAGAGTGGGAAAGTGAACAATGGAGGCATGTTTTCATTAGATTAGAAATATTATTCTTTGGAACTCAAGGTGCAAATTATCCTGTGCCATAATGTTCTTTTCAAACACACAAGATAAAATTTGCATATCTAAATTGGATCAGCTTGAATGGGTTTCCCTGCTGTCTCAACCCCTCAGCTACAGTCTTTCTGAAATGGCCTGCAGGTGGATCCAAATAGTAATTTTTAAGTCTGTTCTTAAGAGCATCTCTGAAATAAATATTTTTTCTTCTAGTATTTTTATTATTTCTTGCAGTAACATTAGTAAAATTTCTTCTATGACTCATCTGAGTATAATCTACACAATAATTAGAGGTTTAAATTTAACTGTGCTTACACTGGCTTTAAGAATAACAATTTAAACTGCCTCAATAAAATCACAATTTTTTCATATTGTTAAAACAGTAACCTTTCCTTTCCTTTCCTTTCCGCACCTTTCCTTTCC
>VZTN01025490.1:2113-23485 GCA_013400515.1 Erpornis zantholeuca | reverse complement strand
CTCCCCTCCTGTAATGTTTTATGATAAATATGACAAATTTAGATCTTCAAGGGGAGACCCTGAAAACAATCATGTTCTACAATGCTGGGGTTTTCTTCCATTTTTTAATAGTAGACTACTGATGCTGTACTGATTCAGATTTTTTGTTCTCCCTTTCCATAAACTTCTTTCACATAACTTTATTTTATTACATTAATCAGGATGGAAGTGTATAGACTATTTTCACCTCTACTAAAACAACTATATTCTTAATAGATTTTTATCAAGTATAAAGGGAGACCTCATTATGGTCTGCAGCATCCTCATGAGGGAAGGTGGAGGGGCAGGCACTGATCTCTTCTGTCTGGTGACCAGTGGCAGGACCCACGGGAATGGCAGGATGCTGTGTAAGTGGATGCTTAGGCTGACTATTAGAAAAAGGTTCTTATCCTTTCTATCCTTTTTCCAGTACCCCAGAGGGTAGGCACTGGAACAGGCTCCCCAGGGAAGCAGTTGCAGCACCAAGCCTGGCAGAGTTCAAGAAGCTTTTGGGCAATGTTTGTAGGGTAATTTTTGAGCCATGTTGATCCTTGTTGGTCCCTTCCACCTCAGAATATTGCACGATTCTATTATTCTAATTTATTTCATCCAGCTGCTCAATTTATTTTGTGTTCATTTGGTGTTCATTGTGTTCATGACTTCTGACGCACCAAGGAGAAACTTCTGTGGACAGCAGGGCTACAGCTCAAAGACAGTATTTTATTTCTAACTAAATTATCCTTTATCTAACTAAAATAGACATTTTTAGGGGTAATATTTTTACAGTGTCTCTCTGATGTACGTAAAAAAAAGAGTAGCACAGTCATAGGCTATAATTGTTTCTGTACCAAGGAATGGATGACCTAAAGCTTATGCCAGTTCATCTGTGTTTTACTAGTGGAGCATGTATTTTAACAGCCAAATGATGATGTAAGAATAAGGAGTATGCTGTCAAACCGGTCCCTGGGCTCCTTTAAGTGAACAAATAGAAGCAGAAAATGGTTTGATGTCAACAGACTTTCTCTAAAGCCTCTGTCCAGGGTGCTGAGTGTTAGTGTTAATCAGCATTGTGGGATGGTACCCCATGTGCTGAGGGACTGGCTCAGTGGGGTGAGCTGTGCTCTCCTGCTACCACTGTGCTTATCTTAAGGTTATCTTCTGTGTGAGTTTGGGATTTAGAAGCTTTTGGTTTAGATTTGGGTTGGGTTTTGAAGTTTTTTGTCTATCTGTGTTGCTCCTGTTTTTTTATTTCTGTTTTGGTTTTGTTTCTAAATTTCTTATCTGGTCTATGCAGAACATTAGAGTGTTATAGAAAAGTCCAATTTGGTTTGGTAGTTTTATGTACAGGTGGCTAAATCTCAACATTATCAACCCAGTTTATCTACTGGCCCTAGTTCAAGTTGCTGTTTCTGTTTCTTTATGTAGGAGGTCTGAAGACTCTATTCAGTTCTATAAATAGTTCTGATTTATTTTTTGTTGGAGTTTGTTTCTCTTGTTGTTGCCAAAGTAATTTGAAACTTTATGAGAATAAGCTAGGATTACTGCTGTATTTCATGATGATGATACTCAGAGAAAAAAAACACCCTAATTAATGTTTCAGGATGCAACATTAGCATGGCATTTTTTTTTAAGATCACAGTAACTGTCTTTTTGCATCTGAGTGATATTCAAGGAGGTGTGATTGGCCTAAAGTCCAATATCTTCTTCATGGAGCCAACACTTCTATACTACTACAGTAAAGGGATATAATACTACTTCTGTAAAAACACCTTGAGTACCATTGGTGAGGGGAATAAAGAATAAGAGATATTTCAGTGGTTGTTCTTTGACAGAAGGATTAGTTCTCTTGCTTTAGGTTTTTAGGAAATACAATAAGGTCTAAATCTTATTTCTGTTATGGGGAACTTAAAATACCACCATTTGGGGAGATGATTCTGACTGTGTTGTGATGGGGAGAGGGAAGTCTATGAACTCTAGACAATAGACTGCTGTTGTGCTCAGTTACTGGACCAAACAAGAAAGGATGGGCTCTGGGCAGGAACTCTCACTTATGCAAACACAAACATCCACATCTTGAAAGTTGTGCCACACTTAGCACTGTGGTGACTGGCACAGAGCTGAGGAGAGGAGAGAAGACAGAGATCTGTCCAACTTGTCCCAGAGTCAGGCTTTGGGAAGTGGGTTAGTGACAGCCTGCACTTCTCCAAATCTGGGCACTCTGCATCTGCAAGGTACTGGGCCTGTGTGTAACCAGTGTTTCACCACAACCTCTATGTGTGTGTGCACGTGTGTCTGTGTGTGTGTTTGCCAGACAGCCACAGACCACCTGCGACATTAGCCTGCAGTGGCATCAGCTTGCATCAGCCAACAACACTGGATTTCAGGTGTTATTGCTGACTCATGGCCTGTAGTGATGTTCATAACATTTTAACATAAGGCACATTTCCAAATGTAACACTAGGTTGTAGTTCTGAGAATAGATTGAGTAGAACAATATTTTTGAATATTGTAACTGTTCAACTTCATTTATATACCTACATATGTTAACGTAATATGTTCACCGAATTGTAGGTGTGTTTGGCTTTCTATGAGAAGTCTTAGGCAACATCTCATAGTAGTTTCATAATCTATAATGAAATTACTTGCTGGTGTCTCTCTGGTTAATCCTCAGTCTTTTAAATTGCATTTACTGTTTATAATCCAATGTGTTTCAGTAGAGCAGATATAACATTTGCGCTAAGTGTCGTTTCTCATCTTTGAGTTCCTAGTGTTTACCATCAGATAGAACATGGGTTGTAAGTTCATTAGGGATTATCAGGATACAGAAAAGTTAATTAATAATGAAAGAGTTGTTTCTGTGTAAGACAAGAAATACCTTCAAAGTTTTCCAATAATCTTTGTTAAAAAATTGTGCGTGATTTGCAAAGAAAGCATTTGTTCTGCAATAGTGAAGCTAATTATTCTCTGCACACTCTAGCTATGTCAAATTGCAAAATGAACATCAGACTCTGTATGTTGTAGGAATTAAAACACCATCAGTTGAGTTAATGAAGAGCATACAATGAATATGATCTCATTTTTGCAATGCAGTTTAAGTGAAAGCCTTTTAAAGAACTGATGCAAAAATCATAATTTAGGGGGGAAAGCAAACAATAAAGCAAATGTTTGCTATCTATTTTAATTACTTTCTGCTTAGAGGTATGCATTAGGTTTATTTATTGTTTGATTTCAAATTATTTCTCTTAAATGGTTTAAGAATACAATGGCTAATGATCCATTCTGAAATCAAATGCATAGAGTCTTCTGTATTCCATTATACAAAGCCAAAGAAGCTCTTTTTTGATTGTTTCATATCATGCGAAGATCACTACTTGAAATTATATATTAGCATAAGCATGGGAATGTGAAATAGGATACGAAATGCAGAAGAGAAGAAATTAGTGCAATCTTCTTTTTTTTTTTTTTTTCAAATGGGAAAAAAATGAGAGTGGATTTCTGAATTATGTACCAAACATATGATTGTAATGAAAATGCCATCCTCTATTAATATTTCAATTATTTTTCTTTCTGTAGAATTTCTTACAAATCTAGCACTATGAAAATCTCTCTGTAATAGAAGATCTCTTTGAAACTTTTAAAATGTCTGGTGGAAAGACGAGGTTCTGTCCTGGCCAAAGATAATAGCAATTTTCTTCTTGCATACATATAAGAGAAATTGGAAGATGTATTTTCCTTCTTTCCACCAAAGTTTCAAGATGTGTGGTTCTTCCCTATGTCAAAACTATGTATGCACCTAGAAAACTTAGGAGATGAAGTCAGAACTCTTAACAGAAGCAGGGAACATTTATTGTGTTTCACCAGTCTCTTCAGATATGAAAATTAAGTCTTGGGAGCTTAGAGGAAGACCTGTCAAATGGCCTATCTGCAAATCAAGAATAATTTTTCTCAGAGATCATTGCAGTCAAATAACTCAATATAGTTAACTTTTATATTAAAAAAAAATCTTGATTCACAAGGTTAGAAATCAACTATGTGTTTTGTTGACTGCCAGTCAACCAGTTACTGATAGAGAGAGGGGATTTGGTGTAGCCATATGCATGTTTAAAGTGTTTGACATAATGGAGCTCTTTCCTGAATCCTGTCAATATATTACTTTGCTATGGCAACCCTGTAGCTTTACAGGGGAGGAATTTATTGAATTCCACTTTCCTTTAGCCTAAGTGAGGTACAATGTGTCTGGTTATTCATTCAGTTTCAGTATTTAAGATGGATTCAAAGACTGTAAGATATTTAACATCCTTTAGATAAGACCATGTACAATAATCTGATTTGGGCAAACCTCTGCCTATGTTATGGTTTTGCTTGTATATCTGCAGAAAGGAGAAAGAACTAAAATGATCTGTGGATTTAACATTCAGTTTATCCTCCAAGGTTTCCAAAGCAGGTTGCTTATAATGGATTTCTATTAGCTTTTGGAGGAAGCGAAATATATTTTTTGTTTTCTTCATATTTCTTAATGTGAAAGTCTGAATTATTCCATTTTATAGTTGATAAAGAAAAATACTAAATAGTAATATAATAAAAATAGCTTTTGTATATGTTTAAGGGTTGAAAATACCTCTGAGTCCATCTGTCTGATGGAGACATTAATATTTGAGCATATGAAGAAGTGTCTGCAGGCAGTGGATGGAGGTGGACTTGGTGGTGAGAGTATTTTAGAAACATATTGCAAAAATTGCTATTTTCCTTTCACTGTGTGGGATGTCTCAGGAAAGTAACCTTATACTCAGGCACCGATATATCAGCTAGACAACTGAAATTGTGTGTTGAATATGTATTTATATATGGCAGCTAAGAGAATTTAAGCTGACATAAATTGTGTTAGTATCTAATTAGCATATTAATTTTAATATGTGAATTTAAGTCATTAATATTAAATAATAATAACTTATTTTTTTATCCAATTGATACATCTAGAAAACAGGCTTTTATGTGAAGTTTGACTTTTGCTTTTTACATGATGAATTTTTTATTTTTTGCACTGGTAAATCATGTCCATCTATTTACCTGAACTCAGGTTGTTCTTTTACCTGAACTCAGCATCATTCAAACATTGCCATTGTGGTTTCAAAGTCATGCTTCAAATTTTTAGTTCTCTCCACCCCATTTCATCTATGTAAAATAAATTTCCTTGTTCCAGGGACATCATGCTCTACTCATCTAACTGGATAGTAATAACTGAACTGCATGCTGATCTAGAGACATCTGCTTTTCAAGTTCCTATATTTCAGTAACAGTTCAGTCACTGAGAATCTCCTCCACAGCATTTCTTCCTTCAGTGAGCTGTATATCAAATGAAGCTGTCTCATATTCTGCAGAAAGTGTGTAGATGCAAATGTCAGTTATTTAGACCAAGGTTAGTTTTGAGTCTCATGGGAAGAAACCCGTGTAAGAACCAGAGTTCTGTAAGAACCCACTAACAGTTCATTGGAAAGCTTTTCATCCCATTTTCAGATCTGCAAATATAATAGTGAGTGGAGGAAACTGGCTATATTGTCTCTTGTTACCATAGGGAAGAACAATGGTGCCAATTTTATGCATGTTTTTCCCATCCTGAAAGAGTCACGTCACCTTAAGCTTGGTTTGATCCCCTTTAATGAGGCTCTAGTTTTAATGCTAATGCTGATAATTTAGAAAACATTTTTCAGCAGCACACAGAATGTATTAAATGCATCGTGAGGTGCATGCAGAAAATTCAATTATATGAGGTTGTGATATCAGCTATCTTGGTGCACAGGTTTGGCTCCTTGCTTTCTTTTTGCCATAGAAATATTGGTGCAAGGAAATGGAGGCAAGGATGGTGCTCAGCAGCAGAGGAGAAAGAAAAGGCAGCACTTTGGAGAATGGGAGGCGTTGTTAACATAGCTCAGCATTTTGCAACCAGTCTGTGTGGTTTGAAATGGTAACTCTTTTTCTTTAATATGCACTTAGAATTCGTTAACTTTGTGGACTTCCTTATTTAGATTTACTTTTTGTATTGTAGTTTGCTCCAGAGTTGACTGGAGTGAATGACCTATAATTTTCAGTAGTAAGATTGATCAGTAGGAAGAGATTTGCCTTCCACCTCCCAATTAAAGCAACTACCATATAATAAGAAATGACAAATAGAACACACTTAAGAAGTTTTAGATAATATTAATGAGGGAAGGATTTATTTTGAGATATTATCTTTAGTGCTGTAACTTTAACCCAAGATTCTGGAAAATATTATTATTAATGATATAATGGGGTTCTCTCTTAGGGATTAGTTAGTTAACAAGTCCCGACCGAACCTCAGTTATTAATTTAGAATGGTTTAAATCTCACCTCATCTTACCCTGAATGTGTCTGAATGGTGTGAGATACATTAATCAGTTTACTGAACTTATTCTCCTCTTGTTTATTGATCTGTTGAAGCCATCACAAAACACACAGCTGTACTTTTGGTTGGCTAAATTAAGACTCTTAAGAAGTTAACAAATTATTAAAGCTTTTTCCACCTATATTGTGTTTGTCACTACTACTGAGTCTGTGCCTTTCTGAAATCCACTACATGTATTGACTAACTTTAAAAAACTGCACCAATGAAACAACAACTTGCTAAAGAAATCAGCCTTGTTTAATTTTCTTATTAGTTTTTATTACTTAACTAATTTGAGAATTGATAACAGAATGTTTGAGTGATTTATGACCTGAAAAAGGAGACCAACATTTCCCTCCTTGAAAATGGAAATTGGCTTGTCAGACATTTAGATGAAGAATGATCAATCAATAGGATTTTAATAAGGAAAAGGTTTAAAATTGACTGAAGGAGGCTTTTGTTTAAGGTGATTTGGTATCTGCATGTGACTAAGCTCTCCCTGGAGAGAATTTTCAAAGACAATAATGGACACTGATTTTCTTTGTTTATTTCATTCTCTTTCTGTTCCCCTTGCCAGGGATTTCAGTACTTACCTCTCCATTGTGTCTTTGAAATCTCCCTGCCTGCTTTTCAGGTCCTATCAATAATTTTACTTGTTTGCATTTACAACTATAAGTTTTAACCACTTTTTTTTTTTTTTTCCCAGTACTCCTGTTTTCTGGATAAAAATTTATTTTCAGCCTAAGTTCATGCTAGACATGGTGGCTAGCTGTTCCCATTGATTTTAGGAACTCAAATTTCAAGAGTAGATGCATGCATTGGAGGAACAGAGTTGACTTGGAAAGGCCCATTAAAATCCTGTATTTTGGTTACCTCTTGGAAAATCTAGTATAGTGGGCTTGGAGTTGAAACTGGTTCTAAATTGCAATTATGGTGAACTGGGTTGGTTTGTTTTCTCCCTTAGTGAAGTCCCTATTGGGCTTTCTGAAACTGATCTAACTAAAGTTAGATTAAAAGAGCTCCATTCTGTGTGCAGTCTTATTCACATGCCTATACAAACTGTAGATCCACATAAAATGCATTAAAAGAGTAAACAGTACAGAGCACATCCACACAAATTCTGGTTGTCACTACTTCCTTGCAGTTTTTTTTCTCCAGCTAGGTTTCTTATCCTGATTTCAGCCTGTTTTCTTGGTCCTTCCTATCATTGTTTTGCAAGCTTTCTATCCTAGTGACTTAGAGGCCATCTTTATGTTCCACTTTTGAACACAATCTTATTTTATTTCCCCTCAGCCCTCTGTAAGCAAGTGCATACTTGTACCACAATTGAAGAGGTTCTTGTTTGTGCAGACTTCTCTTTGGAGGTTATGATGAGAAGAGTACACTGATCATTGCCAGCAAAAGTGAAGTTCAAGTTTCTTTCCCAAAACAGGGGTTATCAGAAGCTTTTAAGCGAAAAATTCACTATTTTTCTCATGCTTATTTTTTTTTTCTTTTTCCGTTTTATTAACACAGAAAAATAATGGAGTTGGTTTTGATCTTCTCAGTTCTCATCTTTGGATAGGATCTCCTTCATGTGGTTGGCAATGAAGCCAGTGTAATCTGGGCAGAAAGAACACTGTATACTCACAGAGTTTAAAGCAAGAAAGTAAAGAAGAAGAAGAAACTGACCTCCTTCAGTTCTTGAACCATTACATTTCACAATGATATTGATCTATTTAGCCCAGTAGCCTTTGGTTACATTATCAAGTCAAAACTAACATTTCTTGAAAACAAAGATTGTAAATACACTTTTTCATCATGTATCTTTATCCAAAGCTGGGTGCCCTCCTGGATAAATTCATTGATTTCTTAATTGAATTCCTCTAGCTTGAGCTCCCAGCAAGCCGTCCTGGCTGTACCTCAGCATGCTCTCCTTACGAAGAGTATTTGTTTACTGTGAGTGTTTCATCCCAAGGATGTTGATTTTGTTGCCTACAATTGAAAAACTACCCCATACCAATGAAAGGATGGCTAGGAAAATGTCTAGATATGAAATAGATTAAAAAACAAACACCACCCTTCCTCCCCCAATATAATCAAAAAATAAAAAGAAAACCTTTAAAAAAGATAAATCAATCCAAGAATTGCTGTCTTACCTAAATAAAAGCAAAACATTTATAAGGTCATAAATGAGGATGAGATGTTTCTAATCATTCATGTCAGTAGAATCTTCACTAATTTTTCAAAAATAACTTTTTCTTGTAGCAAATTTTTTGTAGTAATCAGGAAACACTGAAGAGTTTAAGTGCACATTATTGGTATACTCCAGTCACTTTTTACATGTAATGCTTTCTTACTTCTGTGCAGCTCGCATGCATAACTCTCAAAGTTTTTAATTTTTTCTCCAAATCCATGATATAAAAGAATGTAACAAATTTAAGAGGCATCATGATACCTCTAATTTCTGAAAAAATAGTTATTCTGGGAAAACTGTGAATAATTGTACTACTTGTATAAAAGAGGCTGGGTTGGTTTTGTTTGTTTTAAAATTTGCAAGTTTAAAAAGAGGATGTGACATAAAAACCCTGAAAGGGTAAAATCAAGGCCTCTAACCTGCTATGGAAGAAAAAGAGAAATCCATAATAGGTTATTGTGATATGGTCGAGTGTGACACCTAGAGGCCATATGTTTAGGATCCCTAAAGAATAACTTCAGCTGCCAGTTTGGCACAGCATGTGTAATTTTGGACTTAAAGACTGAAGCTGTCAAATTTTGAAAAACTAACATAATTTTTTTTTCAGGTTTTTCATGTTTAGCGTATTTTTGTGGCTTCCCTGACTGGGGTTCCTAGCATAGATATGGAGAAAAATAGAGATTGTTTCTGAGTCTGGTAAAGAGCTCTCAGTGTTGTGCAGTGAAGATGAAGAGAGCCCTGTGCAGCTTATTCTATCCTGAAGTACTCAATATCTAGTAAAATTCTTGCAGGTTGCATCTGGAGAGAATTATTACAATATATTTGTGACTGTAGTAAAATATCTTCTTGAAAGTCAGGCTCTCACAAAATGCGGAACTAGAATATTTGACCCGTGAGCTTGTCAGAGAATGAGGAGAACGAAAACTTCTTTTAACTGTTGTGTGAATTATTTGGATCATGGCTCTTACAAGGAAACACACATGTAAGGGAACATATTTCACCTTCCTAACTTCTCTAGAATTAGGGGTGCAGCTGTGTAACTGCACCCCATGAAATGGATATATCCAAGGACATCCTACCTCATATGGCAACAGAACCAGGTCAGCACATTACACACTGACAATGCTTTTCAGAAATATTTGGTACTCTATTATGCAGTGGGCATTGGCTATAAAAAACTCATTATAACCGTAGAGCTAAATGAATAGGAGATAGGTGACTTATTTGTCTTTGGCAATACTTGTCATTTTCATACCCAAGAGAGGGAGAAAAGTCTTGGACATCAATCAAAACTAGCTCAGTGCAGATGAAGAGGACTTTGACTATTTTACACAAGAAATAAAACAATTTTCTCTCTTTAGAATTAGGTCTATTCCACTACTCATTCTATATTTTTTTTGCTAGTCTAGTACTCATGGAGTGCAGATGGTTTAGTGGCGTACAGTTGTAGAGTTTGCAAAACATCTTCTATAGATCCACAAAAATGGACTGAAACTTCTCTAAAGGTTTCTGGCATAACAAGTCTTAAATTGAAGGCAGATGAAAGTGATTCTGAACACGGCTCTTAGTTGTGTACTGCTTACTCTATCAACAAATGTGCCATATATATTTAGTAGTCTCTGCTGTATGATTAGACTTTATTATATGTAGAAATACAACATCATCAGGATATAAGATAATATGACCCTGAAGCTTTTATTCATGGCTATTTATAAAGAGAAGGGTGCTAGCATGGGACTGCCTGGTAGCAGGGAAATACCAACAGGTTGATTCTATATTGAAATATATATCTTATCATTTCTCTCTCCAAAAACAAAAGGATATTTCATGCTTATTTTGTCATCCTCTACCTCTTTAATGCTAGGAAATGTGAGCAAAGTAATTCCAGTGTTTCATGGCTAACTCTATGTCATTCCATGAAGATCTTAGAATTTAGTCATACTTTTTGCAGGAAAAATGAAAAGGTGCTAAGTTGTCAATGTTTTGTGTGAGTAGTTTACAGACTTTTTGCAGCTGTTGTGCCTCAAATAAAATAATAGGATAATTTAGTTTGAAACAGATCTTCAAGATCATGGAATTCAGCCACTGACCTGACTCTGCCAAGTCCCTCACTAAATCATATCCCCAAGTGCCAATTCTACCTTTAAATAAATAATTGTATCTGCTGAGGCTCCCATGTTGGTGCTCTAAGGGACAACAATGACATACTAAGTTTGTGATATGGATGCTAATGTCAATTGTAGTTTATTTCTATGCTTTGTCTAGAGGCTTCTTCTCTTAGCGATTTCTTTGGGAATGTGTAAGCCATAAACAACTGATAAATTATGATTGTTAAGTATATATTAGAAGATGCATTGCCAGTGGGCTGGAAATGGGGGTTGCATTGTTAACTGGAGGGAAGTCCCATGTTCACTGTAGAAGACAGGAGAGGGTAATAGGGCATCAGGTACACCTGGGTGGAAATGACTAAAAAGAGCTTTCCCAGAAAGGCATGCTGACAGCACCTGAACCTTACAAGCAGGATGCATTCCCTCTTTTGGTAGAGAAGTCTAATTCCTGCAGTTAGGTTGGTGAGGCTGGTGTTGGTGTCTGTGTCTTCAGGCCTACTCACTGGTGTTTCCCTGTCCTGAGTAATAGATGAGTGCATGTACTGCATAAGTGACTTAGTGTGTCCCAAAACCAGTGCTTCAGAAATCCTTTTTTTTTTTTTCCCAGACACAAAAATACTTTTGCATAATAAATATTCTGTCCATTTTGTCTCTGTGACTTATTTCTGAACAGTTTTAATTCATTGTATCTTCTGACAAAAAAAAAAAGAGGTGGAATTATTCTTTTGTAGTTCATTGATTTTGTGACCAAAAAATGGTAAAAAAATGGTAAAACCATAAAAAGTATTGTGAAAATATTTTAATAATCTATATTTTACTGGTTTTGAAGTATGTGGTCATATAGCTGCATAAATGTAAGAAAATACTTGAGTGTTTGTGTACATGTGCTTACCCTCTCTCATGATGCTGCTTTGTTCTGCTGTCAAAACCCACTTTGATTCATTGTGCCAACTACATGGATGATCTGCTCCCTGATGATGTTTCCAGATGATCTGAGTCACGTACAAAATATTCTCAGAGGCTTTCTTTATACATTCAGAAAAAATTCTAGGTAGAATCCATTATATTTAGTAACTCTGAAAAGGGTGCCTTTTCCCCTAGACTGTCTATAAACTTGAGTCTTCCTCTGGTGCGTAGCTCTGGTTAAAAAGCCAACATTTTTACTCTTAATTTTTCAAAGGAATATATAATCTAGTTATGTTTTAAGTATGCAAGTCAATGCAACTATTGTCATAGATTTCCTGAGGTTCTTAAAACTTCTTTAAGCCCTTTGATTCTTAATCCTGTTTTTCATAAATTATGAATCTGGCATTATTTTTAGTATGTCGAATATTCTCAAGTCCCTCTATACAACCTGTTAAATAATGTGCGTGTGATTAACTTAACTGCAGATGTAGCTGTAAAATTGATGTAAATCAATAAACTCAGAAAAAATTTTAAAACAGTGTTCTCTCTAGTTCAAAGCAAAGGCTAAAGGGGAAACCTATGCGTTCTAAAGCAAATACAGCATGATGTAACTGAAGTGAATAAAATGTATCTCCCAAAGTGCTTTTAGCTGAGGGTACATGTTCTGGATCAGGATGCTATAAATTTGTTAAGATCATGGCTTTCTATGTATCCCTTATCAACCTATAATCTCCTGATTGTTGCCTGTTTTTCAACAGCTGAGGAACAGTAATCCACACTTGCTTATCTCTCTTAATCACAGCCTCATGGTGCTACAGCTCCCTGAGCCTTTAATTCCCTCTTAGAGGCGTAACAGAGTGGAAAGTAAACAAAGACGAATTTGCAACCTTCAACATTGCTAATTTGCTCTGATGTCAGAATATTTAAACAGGAAAGGACTTGGGAATTATTTGATCACAACTGATTTTAATCTAATGCATGTGAAAAGGCTGAGTCTGGGAAGGTTGTGCAAAATGACAGGGGTCCCAAGAGAGGTTGACTGAAGGTTTCTTCTTTAAACAACAATAGTTCCATCATTTTTCAGCTGTGGGTCCTGTGCTCTTACTGTGTATTTTTGCTTGCATTTTTAATGTACCTTTCTGAATATGACATTGGTTTCCTTGAAAATTCCTCATTTTCTTCCCAGTTTATAAGTGTCAGAAATCCAATCTCTAGGCTTGTTATAGTGTCGGTTCACTGCATAGTGGGTGGGAGAGATAAAGATCCCTATTTAAAAAGCTTTGTCTCTCTCCACGTTTTTGTACCATCTTGACAGCCTAATGTATCCTGCATACTTTCATATGTAAAATGATTGATAACTTGATCTTCAAATTATTTTAAATTACACAGTTGACATTTATGCATGTATATATGTGTACATACTTGCTGTATAAGAAAGGATGTTATCTTGTGTTATATCTTACATGCACACTTCATCTACCACAGAGGTGATGTGCTTAAACATACATACACATTATCATACACACATATTCATCTGTCCTCATAGCAGATAGCTATATGCATCTACCTGAAACAGATTTGATAAACACATGCAAGACATATGCAAGGTAGTGTTTTTTTACTCTTTTCTTTTTTCTACATTTTCTTCTATTTCCCTTCATAAGGTCTTAATTGTCTGTTCAATGCATGTGCAATCACTTATTTTTTTTGTTGTTTACAAAATGGTTAATGCAGTGTACATTGTATTATCAGGACAAATGTCTGATGCTCTCTTAATTGTTATATATTGTTCTGTTTATATCTGTTCTGGTTGAATGACCTGTGTTTCTGAAGCATGTCTGATGATGATTTCTTCTTTTCTTCTTAGCATGTATCATTTGGGATATTCCAGGGAGAGACGTGTCTGGGAAGCCAGCCTTTTGCAGTCACTCTCTGCACTGAGATTACAGCACTGGGCTATTTGTGTTTCTCCTCATCCCTGTTTCTCTCTGTCTCTCACTCTCTCCAGCTGGTGTAAATGACTGCTGCTGCCTCCCAGAGCAAGATAACCTGCTCAGTCAGCTGGAGCCCCCTGCGGACAGCTGTCTCGCTTTTAGCTGATGGAAAACTGCTATAAGCGCTGAATGGAAGAGCGTGGAGCAGCGACCATACCAGCACGAGGAGCTGCTGCTGCAGCAGCAGCAAGAGTGAGCGAGGACTCTATTGTTCCCTGGTGTTAAACAGTTTTTCCTCTTCAACTGCCATGCACAACAGCGGGAGAGAGGTTTGCAGTCCTTTTCTCCCCGTGAAGAAATTCTGAAGAGGGGAGGATCGTGTGAAGAAGGTTTCGTGGCGGTGCTGCGGGTTTCGGACGCAGCAGCAGGCTGCTGGAGGCATGGGGTTGAGCGAGGGGAGCGCTTCTCGCTGCCGCGGTCCGGGGGTTGCTGCCGTGCCCGCTCGGTGCGTGGGAGTTCTCGTGCTTCTGCTGCTGGGGATCTGGGACGCTCGTGCACAAAGTGAATTTCAAACTTCATCAGTGTATTTGTGGAAGACCGGTAAGTAAGGACGCTGTGATTAAAACAACAGCAGTGCATTGAGCTTTTGTTGTAAGTAATAACGTTTTTGTGTGCTTTGTGTATGTGGAGGGAGAAAGTTAATCTAAATAACTAATGTTTAGTGGCAGGATTGTAGGGGAAAAATAGGTCATCTTACATGATTTCACCATCTAAGCAAATATTGCAATTAAAAAACTCCCCATTTGTGACTCTGTGGCACTGTTACTGGGGTCTCTTATATGTTTTCTGTGTCTTCTGAGGTTTTTCATTTTGTTTAGCAGCTCTGTTCTGTACATAAAGACCAGAGTATTAGTGCCTGTCCACAATGAGAAGGAACAATTATTACAATTGGAGTCAGCATCTTTAAAAGTGCTCTAAACATATTGAATTTTCACAAAGAAAGATGTGATTCAGCATGTCTAATCTCTGTCTCCAGTGCTGACATATAATATATTCAGTGTGGTAATTGATGGGGAGTTGGGTTTGTTGAATTTAGGTTTGTTCCACAGTATATAGGACACGTGGAAGCTAATGATGGATTAGGTGAAATTATCCAAGTGATGCCAGATCTCATAACCAAAGAGCCAAAGGCAAATAGGCTATGTGGATTCAGCACCACAGTAGATGGATAATTTCCCCTACTTTGATCCTAATGAGTTACGTGTCTGTTTTAAAGATTGCATAGTCATAACAGTGTTTCAACCTTAACCCTGCACCAAAAATCAGTGGGGAATTTTCCTGTTTATTAATATATTACATTAATTCAGGACTTAAGCAGTGATGGATATGTGCATTTTAGATGTCTTGATACAATTTTAGTTCTTATGTAAGTAGAGTCAAACTCTTATTTAGGAAATTTAAAAATTTCTGACTGGGAAATATTTCACGTTAGCTTCCTTTCCTGTATGTTGCCAGGAATAAAGGAATCCAAAAAGTAGTTTTATTTAAAAACTGATTTTCCATTAAAGGATAATACAATAATAAGAGAGATTCCAAATAAATCATTTGTCTGAAAAACAACTTTGAGAAGACAGCCTCTTTCCTGGATGGAGGGACCCAGCCTTCTGCCACAGAAGCAGATCAATTTACAATTACGGTGATATCCTGAATTTTTTAAGAGGCTTCATCTATCCAGCAGCTCAGAGAGGAGATTAAAAGGAAATTCATTTAACCAAGAAGACAAGCTTTCCAATAACACTAGAAAGAGAAATCTGAAGAAGGGAAAATCCTTTGCAACTTTCACTTCTGACTGAAAGATGGGTTACACAATGACAGTGACCTTTTTTTCCTTTTAAATCCTTGACAAATTAAAAACAGTTTCCAGTTTCATTACAGATTTGTAAATGTTCAGCATATACTTAAAAAGGGATGATATACATGCACAGGTTTATGCAAAGGCACAGTAATAATATCACATTTTCATGAAATATCTCACACTTACTCTAAGTTGCTAGGCATCAGAAAAATAAACTCTCCAGCATTTTATTATGCATCCATTTAACAGTGTAATGGATTGTATTTAAAAATGTTAAAATAGTAACATAGTTTGAGGATGATAATAATAATTCTAGCGAACTACTACTTAAGAACACGTGCAGTCAGTTTGCTATGGGCTTAACTCCACTTACTTTGCACATGGCACACGTGCTCTGAAGTCATGTCAGTTAAACCAGCAAGAAGAAAACTGTTGGCTTTTGTCTTCTCACCCTTTTCTCCCTTCCTGGCAAAGACTGCTCTGAAGAAACTTTTGTGTAGAACAGGTATGGTCCAATTACTTTGCCTGATGAAGAGTTAATTTTTCCCTTTAGCTTTCCTTCTGTGACCCCTCTGGTCTGTTTTGCCTACAGTAAGAAATATTGTAGCTGCAACATCAGTGATTAGATGAAAACATGATGAAAAATAAGTAATGAAAACCAAGAGTGGCTCTTTTCAAATGATGAACGACAAGATGCAGTGAATGAGAAACTGCATCTGTGTTTGACTCCAAATTAAATTTTTGCACTCTTTTTCTTAGCTGTGTGTTGAACTCTTGTTTTTCCTTTCTCCTCTTGTGGGAGGATCTAGAAAGTGAACTGGGAGAATTGCTGGTCAGTGGTCTGAAGTGATACACGGTATGGGATGTATAGAGCTCAGCTAAAGTATCAGAGGGAAAAACAAAACTGAACAGTAGTGAGCTCATGCAATTCAGATGATATTTTTCTTCTCTGAGGGAGAGATGTCAGGGGAATGTGTGTCTGAGACTTTGTCTAGGCAATCAGCTTGATTATATGCCTTTTGGGACCTCTTATGTCCATTTTTTGAGAACCATGCTATTTTTGTATTGAATTTAGTCTGTCATCAGCTTTTGTAAGTGCTGTTCATGACTTGCATCTGTCTTGGTTTTATTTCTAAAGGTTTTTGAAATAATGTATTGGTATATGCTACTCTGTGTCTGCTGTACTTGTATATGCATTATGCTTTCTTAAGGATGCCCCTGACAATAATCCACAATGGTTATAAGGCTTGAGTTGAGGCATGCTTTCTTCTATAAAATAATAGTTTCTTTTTTTGTTGTTGTTTATGGGGTTTGAAGCATTTTTTTGTTTTCTTTTGGTGGAAAGAGGGAAAGAGTGTTTTAATTCAAATTTCAAGTATTTGCTTTCAATCCATGAAAATATCTCAGGGGACATGATTTCCTGTTTATTACCATCCTCTTGTCTACTACCATAAAAATCTGAGTTTATTGCAATACTCAGTTTAACCATTTGGGTGTTTAATTATCTTTGAATCAGCATGGATAAAGTTGAATAATCTGCTTTGAGCAGGGATGTTGGGCTAAAAGTTATCTCCAGAGGTCCCTTCTAATCTTTACCCATCCTGTGATATGGATGCCATCACCAAGTAATTTTTACTTCTCCAAGTGAAACAGCTTTGAAATTTTGGCTTTTGTTACTTTTTTGATCTCTTGAGAGAATGGATATTTGGTGTTCTGCTGTGTTTAAGGGACCTTCAAAGTTTTGAATGGCATTTAAATGAACATAGTTGATTGCAAGTGATTAAACTAGGTTTCTCACCAAAATTTTTCATTACATCCTGTGCAGACCTGGTCTATGCATTTTATTCAGTTGCAAATACCCAGCTGGTTTGTTTTGTGTGGTCACTAGGAAAGCCATCTTGGTTTTTTAACATGAACTAAAGCAAAGTGATGAAACAGCAATATTCCTGGAGCTGAGTCATGGCATGTATCTGCTTGATGGTCTGAGCTACAAAACAGCAGCTTTTAGCAACTCATGGAAGAGAAGTTGTGGTACTGAGGATTGGTGATTATATTAATCTGAGGTTGACACATAATTCCAAGTGTTGAACTTTTTATGTTGAAAAAAATTTTTCGTGACATGTTTTGTTCATGAGTAATTTCCTTTCTCGGATTTAACTGATTTCCTTTGCAATGAGCAGTTGTTTCCTTCAGGTTCTGCTACTTTGAACTTCTGTAAGTTCCTTAAATGCCATTTTTATTCTACCTTAACTTTTATGATTTGCTTTAGAATTTTACTGGATATTATTGAATTGTATCTGAAGGGAAGTTGTCAAGAATGGAGCCAGGCTCTTCTCAGTACTTCCAAGCAATAAAACAGGAGGCAATGGGTAGAAACAGAAGCACAGGGAGTTCCACCTGAATATGAGGAAGAATTTCTTTACTGTGCAGGTGAGCAAGCAGATTGTCCAGAGAGGTTATGGAGTCTCTCTCACTGGAGATATTCCAGGACTGTTGAGTTGCAATCTTGTGCCATGTATTCTGGGATGACCCTGCTTGGGCAGGGAGTTTGAATCAGATGATTTGCTGAGGTCCCATCTAGCCTGACCTGTTCTGTGATTTTCATATTCAAAGACACCTTATAATCTTGTGATACTGCCCACCATGGGCTAAGATGTTGATGAATCTGTCAGTTTTGCTTTGAACAATATGATGACTGCTGATTCAGAAATGAAGACACCCATGAAGTTTTCACTTTTTTCACTTTACGTGAAGATGCATATTTTTCTTTGTCTGTCATTTCAACATGCAGGATATATATTTACCATTTCTTTACACAACTGACTAAGCATAGGCGTTTCTAGCCCCATCAGAAGCCTCTTTTACTTCTTTCTACCCTCTCATTCATTTGTTTTTGTTAAACGAACTGACTTGCTGATTTGTGATGTGCTGCCAGTGTTGGGTGTAACGCCTGCCTACAGTTACTAAGATACATATAGAGATAATATGTATATAATATGCTGGTTAATTCCTGAGGAATGCACAAAATCAACAGCGTTCTATCACATTAAAATTGCATCTTCCAACATCTTGAAGTAGTGCACATGACACCTTTGAAGTGGAAGATGTAACATTGGGTTAATATCTCTGGAAGAAAAAAAGTAATAGGAAAAAATCCAGGATGCAGTGCCTTTTCTATTATTATCTGTTTTAAAGACTGTGGATCAGTACAGATAGGTGTAGCTCTACAGAATTATTTGAGATATCTGCAGTTGTCGATACCAAGACTTGGTCTTTGGTATAGCAATTGCAGCTGGACATTTTCCCTTCCTTTTAGCAAGGGTAGAACTTGAAATAGGATTTCTGTGGGTAACAGTGCTGTTTCAATATTAAAGTGGAAAGAGAAAAAGTCATTGTTTCCTGAAGATAACAATTAAGTATCTGTGTTTTCCTGCTTATGCTGTGTCTCCTAGATGAGAATTGGTCCTTAGGCAATAACTTGTTCAACCTTTAATGCAGTCAAGAATCAGAGGAAAGGCAATAATATGTGTGTAGGCAACATACAGAAGATCATAGGCACTTTTGGGGTAGTGGAGGCCTGGAGTGAAACCAGTGGGCCAAGTGGTTTCCACTGGGGCCAGAGGAAACTCTGCAGTCCAAGAGCTCTCCTTAATCACTTTCTGAACTTTTTTCAGGCAACAGCATCTGTATATGATTTATCCTTGTTCCATTGCCTTGGCAAGAGGGCTACACAGGGCCTCCTGCTTCCTGAGCCTATGAACAAATGTTTTCTGTTTCAAGGTGTTACTCTGGGATCTTGTAACCA
The DNA here is from genome assembly GCA_013400515.1 of Erpornis zantholeuca. Classification (NCBI taxonomy): domain Eukaryota; kingdom Metazoa; phylum Chordata; class Aves; order Passeriformes; family Timaliidae; genus Erpornis; species Erpornis zantholeuca. Next base: position 4,283 of record VZTN01025490.1, on the reverse strand, counting down.
AATCACACTTCACTGCTTGATATGAACTTGGGTCTCAATACTCCTCTTATTTTTCAGCCTCTTGGTCTCCTACTTACCCAGAGAGATGAACAAACACAACATTGGACCACTGCATCCTTTTCAGGTTTTATATTCTAAGGGCCAACTTTATTTTAAAAGTAGTTTGGTTCCACAAGTGAAATTTTCAACAGTTCTGAAATTCCTCTTCTAATATCTTTGGTGGCTAAAACCCATAAAATCACTGAATAAAAAGTCTTTATTTTATTTTCTCTATGTATGACCCTAGGACTGTCCTATTTTCACTGCACTGAGTGTTCCTATCTCATATTAATGCCCGAGGAGGACTGAAGTCCTTCTCAGGACTGGCAGTCCAGCAGGCATTTCAAAATGTACCTAAATACACACTGACAGGAATTATCAGAAGGGAAGAGGGAGAGAGAAAAATTACCTAACCAGCCCTCTAATTAAAGCACTTACCTTTCAAGGGCTGTATCATCTTGTTTGTTGGAGCTGTTCCATTACATCGGCAAAACTTCCCCATTTGTTTCAGAACGTTGTTTTGGTTCTTTTTCCTCCAAATGGGGGTAAAGACTTTTTGCAGTAATTGCACCTTGAGACTGGAGACAGATAAGCCTGTGCCAGTAACTAGGAAACTCCTGATTTTAAATAGATTATGAAGAAATGATCTGAAGAGGAGGATTAGATGTTAGGGGAAATGCTAAATGAGAAAAAGATGTTTTATCTTGAGGCCTAACTGTCAGGAAGGGAATTCACATGTGATGATGAAAGAGGGCAATGAGGACTTCTTCAAGGGAAAATAAAGCCCTAGTTATGGAATGGTGGACTTCAAGCTGGTGCCTGCACATCTTTGAGGAGAGAGGTCTGTCAAGATTTTTAAACTGTCATTGGTTGTAGAATGTGGTTTTGGGGATTCATTTTTTTGATTATCTGGTCTTCAGTTACAGAATAAGATAAAAGGAATATTAATAAAAACTGTCTTTCATCACCTTTCCAAAGAATAAAAATTATTCAAGCAAAATGTGCTAAAGAAACATTACTGTTAAATATAAATGATCCTCTAGGATAGAATGTGATTAAGTGTTGGTTGCACATACACTGCATATATTCATATTAATTAGAATTTATCACTTCTATTACATTCTGTTATGTGCATCTAAGCAACCACACTCTTTGCTGTCATCTCCCAGTTAAATCTGGTGTTTATGTAGTCAAATGGGGCTTGTCTATCTGGGCCTTGAATAAGGAAATATTCATTTTCATTAGGCATGTTCATCACTGTTGCTCTTTGCCCTCATTTATAAAATATCCTTTCAGATTTTTTATTCAAAAGAAATTTTGCAAAGCATGTTTTAAGTCTTTGACTAATGCAAAAGACTTGTAGTGCAGCCTGGCAACAAATTATTTGGCAGAGAAGCAGAAAATGGTTGCTTTAAGGAAATTATTTATAAATATTGTTTAGTATTCTGTCCTTATTTAACAAAATCAAAGTAAATATTTAAATGTTTGGATAAAAATGTTGTCCTGTGAACTTCTTTTTCTTATGCAGTTAGTTTGCCATATTTGAAGTATCAAAATAGAAAAAAGTGTGGCTGGTACTATAAGCCTCTAAGATAAATAGATAAGATAAACAAGTACTGTATGCTAGGATAATGGTTGATTTCACTTTTAGGATGGGATTTGAAGCTGTCAGAAAAGTGGAAAATGGTAGTTGGGAATGTTGTACTGGTAGCAGAGGATGTCTGTATTGTTTTTAGCAAGTGCCCTGAAGTGCTTATGCTAACTGGATCAGCTGAATCCCTGAGCTCATGGGGATGCTGGAATAGGAGAATGCCTCAAAAGCTATGGGTTGTTTTATTCTGCGGCTGGTATCCACTGGTGAATTAATTCAGGTTTTTTAATACCTTGTAGACCAGGGTTTAACTTCACAGTTCCCTATTTCACTTGATGTGGATGCCATTTTTTATCCTGCTTGTCCATTCAGCTCTTCAGATAACAGAAGTGTGTATCCTTTAATGCAATCACTCCAGATTTAACAGAAAGCCAAATTTACATAATATAAAGTATGGTATTATCAAAGATAAGTAGGAATCAATATTTTGAGATAAAACTTTCTATGATCTAAAATAAACTTTGTATTGTGAGAAAATAA
>VZTN01025489.1:33387-144066 GCA_013400515.1 Erpornis zantholeuca | reverse complement strand
GAACAGTAGGAAGACTTATGCTGCAAGTTAAGAGTGTATATATAATGTGGAATTTGTTATGTTGTGTGTATTTGCTAAGAAAGAAAACATTGTGCTGCGCTTCTGTTGCTTCCCTCTGTGAACTAATATGTATTTAAGTACAGGATTATGCTGGGGTCTTCTATGTGTGAAGAGAGCACCATAATCCCCATGCAAAATATAATTTTAATGTATATTTCAAGTTTTAATAGGAGTGCCAGAACTCTAAAGATAAATAACCAAGTATTTGGGAGTTAAAGATCCCTTAGGTCTTAATACAGAAATGTATGCAATTAAAACCATTCACTATTCAATTATTAAAGGAGGTAAACAATACTGACTAGGGTTTGGAATGATGTCTCTTCTAAATTGCTGAGGCATTCCTTTGCCAAGTAAAAGAACAAATTATATTAATTGTTCATCTGCTGATTTGTGGAGTTGAAAAATGGGAAATTCATTATTGTTCTAATTAATGCTGGCCTTTTTTAGCATGCTAACTAGGATAACATCACATAGCAGACCTAGAACTAGCTGATAACAACACTGTTAATCCTTGTTCCTACTTTTCAGTTGCTTGCTAAACTTCTCAATTGCTTTGTTTCCTGATCCTTTCTGAGTGGAGGAACATTCTTTCCAAAGCAACTGAGCAAGTTACTGCCTGTACCAAAGATTCTGACAGCAAACTGGGAGACAGCCCTCGTTACTGGGACATGTCTTCAAGTAGTTCCAAAGTTAGTTCTGTTAGTAACGAAGCTGTGTGAGCTCTACCTGAAGATCTCCAAGTGTATGTATGATTTTTGTATTCGTGGAAGGAAAGATATCCAAGACTAGCTCTATTTGATCAGTGTTTTCAAGACTACGTCTGAGTAAACCTGATTCTTGATTCTGTAGGGTTTTGTTGAGACCTTTCCTGGGGAATTGAGTGTAACTCCAGGTTGCACCCTGTCCTCTCTAAGCCTGCAGGTGGTTTTAAAGTGACAGTTCTTGCCTTCACATTCTAACATATGTTTGAAGATGAAAGAGTTGGCTTGCGAAATCCTTGTTACAAATTTAGAAAGACACTGAGAATTAAATGGTTTTTGATATTGTACTAATATTTATGAGCAGTTTCAGAAGTCAAAAACTTCAGTTGTGTAGGAGGCTTTTCTACAACATGGTATGTTGTGTTTGAATATAGTTTTTGTATCAAGAAACCTGTTCTTTGTTTTACATCCTGGTTTGAGCTGCTTTAACAGATCCCAACAGGGCTAGTAACTTTATGGGCTTTGATATCAACTCAATTATAAGTGTCTAACATGCAATCTACTACTTTAATTAGCTGAGCATACAAAAAAATTTTGATGAGCTCTGCTTTGCATGATGCTGCCCTGGAAAAGAAGATGGTACTGGTTGGGTGGTTGATGCAGGTTTTCTGCTCCTTTCCTAAAAAGTTAGTTGGAGAAGCCAAGTTAGCTCTTTGAGAAATCTACTTGAATGACTTTATTCTTGTAAGGCATGCATTATTTCCAGTTTAAGCATGGGTGAAGGTCTGCTGAATTATGCTGTCCTCGCTCCATGTAGTTCTATATTATGATTTCTAAGGGAGTACTAAGGTAATTTATGAAGAACTTAGGAACTGAGCTGAGTTAGTCCCTGAGAGCTTTTATTGAATAGCCTATAGCATTCTTTTTGCTGCAACTCTACAGAATAATTTCCAGTGCTTTTTAAGCTCCTTTGATTTTCCTATTTCCCATTCCTTGGGCATTTAATATCCTCTAATTGACTCTCCAAAAATCTCAACCTCTTTCCTATTTTGAAACACTTTTATCTGTAACTGGTTTGCTTATCTAAGCATTCGTAATTTTCAGAGGAAAGAGTTCCTGAATTGCTTCTCATGGAATGACTTAGTCAAAATTTGTAATTAAATTCTTAATTCACTCTAGAATAACTTTAAGAAAAGATGAGTTGCTGTGTCTTCAGGTTGAGTGTGCATCCCAAACTGTATGTAACTTTATTTCTTTACTGCAGCCATACTCTACAGATATCTGTGCAGAACAGAAAACCCTCTCTGGGAGGAGCTGACATAGATTTAGTCTGACCCTCACACTGTCTCTTCTTTCTGAAGTACTGCTTGAAGGTCACTGTGAGGTAATCAATAATTAATGACAGCAGTGTGCTGGGGAGCTAGACCTGGTTACCCTTGATGGGTCTTCTACATCAATGTTCTTAATTCCCAGGATATTCTTCCATGGGGATCATGGGGAGGAAGGGAGGAGCTGTTCTCTGACTGCTTCTTTTTACTTGTCTTATTTTTGAGAACTTCCAGAATCTGAGCTTCACTAGCAGCCCTGTATTGAAATTATGCTGCTTGAGAGACCAGAGAGGAAGTGATCAAACCCTCCCCCTCAGATTTTGGGCTACTACTTTCTCTGTCTCTCTCAAAAAATTCTTGTCAATTCTTTACAGAAGTCTGAAGATTGGCTTCCATGCAACTACAGATTAGACTTCTAGTCCCAAAATTTTCAGTATTTCTGGAGATATCCACTAAGAACAAGATTTGAAGTACCTCAAGTAAAAATGCATGGGGGAAACTACAAAGGACTGTGAAATTGCACAGTTTGTGTCTATATATATGCTGTTTCATAAAACAAGAAAATAAATTGAGGTGGGAATTAGATACTATCAACCAACTATAAGTAATTAACTACTTCTATTCTGAAAAATTTCTAGTAACCTCTGCTACTTCACAACTGTTTATTCTCATTTTAACTCACAACTTTTGCACTCAATTCCTGCTGTACTTGGAAATAAAACAAACCACGTGTTCAGAATATTTGAAAGAAAAAACTGGGTTTCTCATGAATTTGAAGGCTTTATCAATATTGCTGCAACTTGTGCTTGAGAACATTCAGATTACCTTGTAGGAAATAGCAAGTGACAGACAAGCAGGGAGTTTCTCAGTATCTATGCTGAGCCATAAACTTTTCATACTTGCATCTTGCACTTGAACAGTGTCTTCATCAAATATGTGATTTTTCAAAAGTTAATGTGTGTTGTGTGTTAAAAGCTGATCAGTCTAATAAACATGGACTACAAATGGGTCTGAATGTTCTGCACTTGGATTCTTGGGAAGTTGCCACTAATTTCCTTTGACAGAGAATGCATCACCCTCAGTTCTCAGTTTTTCTACTCCCACCCACAAATATATTTTTGTTCTTTCCAGTTGAGAACAATATGAATTAGCACACAAGAAAAACCCTGAAGAACATTTTTTTAATATCATTCTGGTTATACTGTATTCCTGCACTTTTCAGCTCTTTCATTCAACAGGGAAGGGTGTTTCAAAGCATGTTTTTTCATATCATCCCTAGTTTTTATACTCCTTTCTGTGACTGTTGGAGCCTGAATTAAGATTTTTCACTTTCAATATGGTAACAGAGAAATTCTGAGTCAATTATTTATAAGTTTATTGCTCGGTACTCCAGAGTCTATGTCTGAATACAATGCCACACAAATTTCAGAATCCTGGCCTGGGTATTTGAAAGATTGAAGAATGTTAGGAAGTTTTAATTATGGATTTCTCATCATGCCTTTTTTTCTTTCAGCATCCTGGAGGCTGCCAAATAGCCATATTTCTCTTACTTTGTGGCTGTGTACCTTCATAAATGGACACCAGTGCAAGCTTCATTCCCCAGCATCAGCTTCTGTGTCTGCATTTCCTCTCTGCGTTCCGAGGTGTCCTAGGCTGAGTCTACTTCCCTGACACGTCCTGAAGTGAACTCCTAACTCCTGAAATTGCAAGGGAGCTTCTGGAATGCTCTTTAGCAGTGACTAGTGGGAGCACAGATGCTTGAACTTGAGTTAAATTTTGAACCAGCTCTATAAATGAGGCTACAAGAGTGCTGCTTCTCTGAGATAGCAGCAGCCATCTCTCTGAGTCCAGCTTCTCCTTACTTTGAGATTTGCTAGAAAACCAAGGGAATCCTGAAGATTTTATTTGCTTGTTTTAGTTTCTGGACTATTTACAATTGTCACACATTAGAGAAAAGCTTCAGTTTCTGTAAGATTTCTGGTGTGATACTCAGCCTTCCTGGCTTGAATACTGCATGCCTGCTTCACGCTGGCACTGCCTTGAAAGTGGCTGCACGAATTAATAGAGAGCTGAGTGATTATTTTCACTCCTGAAGTGTCACATTTTGTGTTGCTGTTCAGAAGCATGCCTTCCCCTTTCTGCAGGTTTATACATTTAAGGAGAAGCTTGTCAGCATGATCTATGTCCCATCAGTGTGTAGGCATCAGAGCAAGCACAGGCAGCTGCTGTGTGAGAAGCCTTGTCCACTCTGGCTCTGCAAGCCAAGAACAACCAGAATACCTCCTGGATTAAAATGGCATGTCCTCCAAATTTATTTTTCCTCAATTCTGAAGGGACTAAAGTGATAAAACAGTAACAAGTTCACTTTGGTGACTGTTTATGTAAAATATAAATAAAGACACTAATTTTCTGGAGCTCAGATAAAAAGCAGTGGACTTTTCTGAGGCAGAACTCCCTCATTTTCAGAAAAGCCAAGTTTTTCTCCTTGGATTCCCTGCTGTTATTTGCTGTCTTGGTTTGGAAAATGAACCTTTTAAAAATGTGAATAATAGGAAGTGCTCTGATGTGGGAATCTGTTTTTTCCCTCCCTCCCACGTTCAATAGGTTATTGATTCTGATGAATAATAACTTTTTCCTGAGCAGAGATAAAAAATCTGAAGCAAAACCTAAACTTCCAGAAAAGTAAATATTAAGTATTCCTATTAAGTATAGTTTTGATCCATAACTTTTATCTGCACACTAAACTGGAACACACTGTCTATTGCCCACCTCTGAAGTTCTTAAATTGGTTCTTGGTGTCCTGAAAAAAGTTAATTGCATCTCTAAAAAAATAATTTCTAGGTGAGGATACTTAAAAAGGAAAAGGTGGTACTTGGTTTGTATTCGGTGTTGGAAGTTATGAGGTTTTTGCTATTTTTTCACCATGTTATTTTTAAATTTTTTCCCTGACCATTATTTTATTTTATTTTTTAACCTTGCCTTTATGGCATTCACCAAGACTGACACCACCTGTGATCCTGCCTGTTCTACCTCTGTGCCACACTTTGTTCAATACATTACAGTGTTGCTACAAAAGTGCAGAACACACTTTGGAGCTGAAATACAAACCTGAAGAATTTATTTGCCATGAATGCTTTCTGCAGGCTTTTAAAGCACTTTAGTGAGAATCAACATGATGCAGCAATAGAATGTCTTGTGTTAAAGAAAATTCAAGTATTATTTCCAAGTCCAGAGTCTAATACTATTTACAGAGCTCTGTATTATGATGCCCTCATAGAGCAATGAACATGTTTCCCTGTGTGTCTCTATTGGACACTGAAGGCTTTCTGATGGCCACGAGTCACTTTAAATGCCAGCTATTCACAAATACAGGAGCTTGGTTTGGCAATACTTTCAAACACTATGGACTTTATTTAAGCAATGCCATAATAATTGTTTTTTTGCTGTGAACTAACTTTAAAATGCTTGGATTCTTCTTAACTTTCAAGCTGTGATTATAGTTCAGGCAGAAGGAAAAACTAATTCCTTCTCCTACAGCTAACAGTTATTAAGCACCTCACAAATAACAGTTTACTTGAGGCCCTCAAGAACCTGTGGCATTAACCCTAAACCCCCTACTTGATATATACCATAACACACTCTTCCAGTAACTGATACTTTCCAATAAAGAATATTTTCTGTGAATTACTTAAACCTCTTATGATGTCTTGCTGCTCTTTCTACACTGTCAGTCTGTCTCCCAAACTGTACTTCCTACCATGGTAATGTTATTTCTGTGCAATTCAAACAAATTTTGTGAACATGGCAAAAGCTGAGTAGTTCACAACTGGTGAGGCTTTAATAGAACAGGCAGTTCTGTGCCTCTGGGGGTGTGGTACCACAGGGGTACTGTGCCAATTATAATGGAAAAGCATAATAGAAAAAAAGTTTGAAAATCTGTTGCAATTGCTTTGTCAGTTCTGATAAACTTTCTCTGGGAAGCATTAAATTGTGTTCCAAGCCTGCCTGTGTAGTGACATTGCTCTAATGTGGCTCTGGTATGCAATCTCTCCACTTCATTAACAGCTCCCTGCCAATTTTGCAGCCGGTGAGCCACGAGCAGCTGTATACTGCTGATGTTCAACAAGCCCAATGTATGAATACTTTAAGCTAATTTGGCACACTTGTGAGTAATTTAAATAAGGGCTATTAAATAAACTAGCAGAATGCCTCCATTTAGAGTTTCACAATACCTTTCTTACTGTTGTGCAATGACATTTGTGGAATAGGAGAACAATTTTTCTTCGGCATGTTATTTTTTTTAGCTTAATATTTGTCATGTAAAGCATACAAAGCCTGATTTGTTCACATTAAAAGTCTCCCCTGAGGCTGACTTTAGGGTTTACTAAATCAAATACATAAAATTGTGTGTGTATGTAATAAAATTAAATTTGGAAAAAAAAACCCCTTTGGCTTCCTGCTTAAGATGTAGCTCCTCTTGCCAACATTTTCCAGACTCAGGAAATTCTTCTCTGCATTACTCTGATTCCAGATTGACTTCAGGGCTTGCACACCAGATTAATGCACACTTGGAGAACCAAGATCCAGCATTGCATTCTAAAGCTGCCTATTGCTGGACCTCCTACACTGTGGATAGTAAGTCCTTCAGTAAGAACACTTCCAAAATGTGTTTGTAGTTAAAAATGTCCTTACAGGATTGGGAATTGCCTATCTGTCCAGCTGGAAGCTTTGCCAGCAGCCATTATCTTAAAGATATGGAAAGGTTATAAAATATTACTGAAATTTTCCTGAAAGGACCTTACTCATCCATTAGGCAAGGATGAGGCAAATAATGGATTTAATTTTTCAAGCTCACAAATTACAGCAAAGTAATGCTAGTGCTGAGACCTGCACTAATTGAAGCAACTAGTTTATCTTGATACCTTCGTGACCTTGATGGTACAAGGTAAATCAAATATCTTTGGAGTGTTTTTTAGGAGAAAAGAGTATGTTGTTGCTGGTGGATGGCAGAAGGTATATGTCAAAGATTAGAACAACTTCTCACCTTTTCTGTTTGTAGCAGATTTGTTATTTATACTTTGTAATATTTACTACTAAATGATAAAACTTGACTTTTAATTTTATGCTTGCACATTTTATTATTTTTTCCCCTCCTTTAAAAATGTGCCTGTTCTATATGTGGAACAGGCTCTGTATTTTCTGACTAGCCAAAGACTGGTGTGAGAGCAGTGCCTGTCCCTGGGGTGCTCTGGGGAGGGGCTGCCCAAACACAGGTCCCTGGGCAAGGAGCAGCTCTGGAAGCTGAACTGGGGGAGCCCAGGATCAAGGACTGGCCACACCTTTGCCATGCAGGGAAAGGCAGAGGGCTGGCACAGGGATGCAGCAGATCAGAGAAGGGATTGCTGTGCTGCAGCTGTGGCAGCACCAAGGGAACCCATGCCATGTGTGAGCTCCTGTGCAGCACTGCACGCTGGCACCTGCTTAAATAATTCATCTTTCCTCTTGCTGGGGTAGCCCATGAGGATTTGTGACTGGATTGAAACTGAAAAAGGAAGGCATGGCATGGTTTGTGTTCCCTTGGTCCCAAATCCTCTAACATTGGCGAAGGAGAAAATTAGTTCATGTTTTTCTCTAAATTATTTCCTTGATTATCTACTCTGTCTGGAATTGGTTTTTTTCTCTAAGCTCTACTTGCTCTCCTTTTCTCTTTTTATTCCTGTTTTCCTCCCCCCTCATGGAAATAGCACACAATTATCCCTTTTCCCACAGTATTGTTTTGTGTGTGTGGCAAAAATGAGAAGTTACTCCCTGGCTGCAGTCAGGCTGAACCCCATTTACAGGGTTTTCAGCCTGGGAACTACACAGTGAGGTAATCTGAGGATTAAATGTAGTAAGAGTCTGCCACGAGGTAAACACCCTCCAAGATGGCACTAAAAGTGAAGCATGGCCTAGATTTACTGGGGACAAAAATCGATCTGATGTATCTTTGCAGTTGGATGCCAGAGGAGGCTGCTTTTCATGTTCAGCCTATTTCACAGATGGCAGTGTGCTACTTTTCTTCCACAAAGTAGGACTTACGTGAGCTCACCCATGCCTTATCTAGCAAAACAAAGTAAAACATTTATGCTACTACAAGAATGTTCTGGCAGGAAAACATTAGCACAAATCAGGTACATTTATGCAATTTTAAATCCTGGATATTTTGCAAAGTATCAAGTGGAGCTTTCAGAGGCAGCTTGGATAGGAACAGCTAAGCCACTTGCCATTTTTAGCACTTATTTAGATATATTTTACCAGAGTTCAAGCCCTTATTACTCATATGAGTCCATTCTGTCTTAACTAGGAGATAAGTAAAATTGCTTTATAAGGCATTGATAGTCTAACAGCTTTTCTCTAAGTCTTTATGTAATATCAACTAATACTGAACCTTAGCTTTGGTTTCTCTTCAGGAGCTGATTATTGTGGCAATTATTTGAATTAATTTATCCCTGATTAAAGAAATTATATTTCGCTTCAGACTTCATGATCATAAATTTCTGTGATCACAGTTAAAATCGCCCAAGCCCTGATTTATCTGTCAGGCATTTTATAAGTGAGTTAAATTTTTGGCACCACATTAGATCTCAAATTGCTGCCTACACTGGCATTACAGCAAGAGTTACAGCAGGTTTTCTGCTCACTGTTTCTTTCCATTTAGCAGTAGAGAGACATCAATGTAGACAATTGTCAGAATAACTCAATGCTTATAATAAAAATTAAACAAGTACAAGTACTGACAGAAAATCTGCTTTATGAATGAAAAAGGTGTTTGGATTTGATAAAGTTGTCAATCATAATAGAAATAATAAAGGTTTTTATCGAAAAATATGCAAAATTATTGTTTTCCACTGCTAGGTTGTAGCTGCAGATCTGCTACATCCGTGGGTTGTTATGTATCAGTTGGGAGTTCAGCAAGTTTTCTCTGGTGTGTTTTCAAAGAGATTTCTTTTTCTGGAAAGTTACTTGAGTGTGATTGAAACTTTACAGATCTGACAAGAACAGGTTTAATGATTTCAGGAGTTCTTTAAGGAATTTTGGGTGGTTGCTTTGCCCAGCTGAATGAAGGCTCTAGTGGGCATTGGGCCCTTGTGTAATGCAGACACACCCAGCACTCATTTCATTTTCGAAGGTACTTCTCTCCCATCACAAGGAATTATTATTCCCTTAATAATTACTTGCTAATATTATTCCTGAATTAGAGGAGGGTTTCAAATATGAGGCTGTTTGGTGTTCATCTCTGTTCCTCTTAACACAGCATGTGCACGTGGTACTTGTGCCACTGTGTTTGCTGCTGTGAAATCCCAGCAGGGGCAGTCTAAGAGCAGTGTCCCCTCTTTGTATAAATAACCTTTTTTTAATTTTGTATCTCACCATAAATTGGGCTGCCTTTTTTTTTTTTTTCTCCTAGAAGTAAGTTCTCTTCTTCAGACACTTTACTGTGCAGTCTTGTACACAACCTCCCAAATGCTATCTATCACTAGATCCCAATGTGACTTAACTTAATCCACACAGATTTTGTGAAGATTAATGGGCTCTGAGCCTATAAATCCTGATTTATTTGATGTCTTAAGTATATACTTAATTATTAATGGTATTCTACCTCTATTTAAGGAACGAAGTGTAGTGTTCAGATAAGGATGTGAATAGGTGAAGAATGTATAGAAAATTGATAAGAATGTAGATATTATTTTTCTTAAAGGACATGAATAAGAGTAGAGCCAATATGTGGAAAAAGTTCCTAACACTTGATAAACTGTAATAATAACTTGATAAACCTGTAAAACATGTGCTCTAAAGCAGGAGAGTGATGAACTATGGAGGGTTTCTTTACCTGATTTGCCCACCCCTCACCTGCATCCCCCAATTAGTTTTCTTAAATTGTGACATGTTTTCTTATTCTTTGTAACGAGTAAATGGAACTTGGTAAAACTACTTCAGTTAAGTTCTTGTTAGGTGCAAAGTCTGGGCTCATTTCCTTTGTAGAAATAGTTGAATCTTTCCTGAACCTCACTAAACTAAATGCTTAGGGTGTAGCAGTAAATATGCAATTAAGAAACAATGTCAGTTCTTTAGAAGTCAATGATTCCTGAAGACTTTTTCAAAAAGAAAACCCCATTAAATGTACCTGCTGTATCTTTCATTGAGGAACAGCAGAAAATATTTTTGTAAGCTGACAAATCTGTTTTTAACATGTTTAGCAAAGTCTTTTTCAGACTCACCTCTTTAATTTATATCATTACATATGTATTGTATCCAAGAAAGTGCTCTTTGTCAAGAGAGCATAATTTTTAATTTATTTTATTTTTATTTTCTTTATTTTTATTATTTTTCTCTTTTAATATAGTCGTGTACTAAAGCAGATGTTTTAAATTTAGTATAAACATTTAATAAATTAGAATAAATAGGAATAATTCGGAATATTGGGTTCTGAAAGATGGTAGTCAAAGGCATGCTATTTCTTCTGCATTAATTGTTGTAATTAAACATGTTTCATTTAACAAATGTCAAAAATATTCTTAAAATTGAATTACCAAAATGAATTATTGCTATAGTAATGTAGAGTAATGTATAGTAATGTAAAGTTTTATGCTAATAAATCTTTTTATTTTCTTGTAGTTTTGTGCACCCTAACCTCTCTGTACTTCGATTCTGCTTTATGCCACTACTTGCTGTGATAGCTTTAAAGCCAGTTTGCCAGGCTTATTCTGCCATTTGCTCCACAGGTTTTTTGGGATTCTTTTGTTTCTTGTTTTTTCTTCTTTTTCCTGTGCTGCTTTGTGGAGTAGTCAGAAATCCTTCTCAATATTTACCTTCAAAATCCTTCTAAGGACTTGATCCTCTTGTGGTGCCCAGAGATACTGTGCAATGTTATACATGTTAACATAGTCCAACAAACTTGGGAATTTTTAACTGTTATAGACTCATTGAGAATGTTTCAAGTGCCTTAACCTTTACAGATTCTGAAGAACTAATTCTATCAGATTTGAAACAAAACAACCACAGCAAAAGCACTGAAAATCAAAGTTGCTCTGATTGCAGGAGTCTGCCTTTTAACTAGCAAATATACAGCTCCAAGTACAAGAGGCAAATTTGATGTGGGAACAAAAATAAATAAAAAAACATGTTAACACAGCTTTTGTGGCTACTATGAACAACTTAACTCAGGGATTTTGCCTCCTTCCCTGTAAAATGTAAAGAGGTGTAAAATGTTAGTGTCACAAAATGCTCCTGTGTGCTCAAGAGATGAGTGTACACATTTTGCATCATTAACACTGGCACAACCCTTGCCTAAGAACCTGTATTAGGAATGGGAAAGCTGCACACCTGTCTGAGTTTCTGGGTGGGAGATTTAAGCTAAATCCTCTGTTGTAAGTGCCATATGGGGCTGAAATAGTTAAGGCTTAGAGGTTATTTTTAGGCAATTGCAATTAAAAGGGATTAAGCAGGTGCCTAAAGAAGAACCCTTAATGTTCTTTGCCATGTCTACATGATTTTAATCCTTGGGTTTTTGGGTTTTTTTAAAATAATGACAATGTTAAGAGCCTAGTCCACCTTCTTTCCACCAGTGGCTACTAATATGGGTAAGGTCAGAGCGAGTGGGCTTAACTGGAAAATATTCCATACTGCTGAGGGTGCTATGAATGACAGCAGAATGTTCCTGTTAGGAATAGTTTTGTGCTGCAGATAAAAGGAATTACTGATTACTGGATAAGCAGATAACAGTGAACACTGGTTCAGACACATGAAGCCTAATCCTCTGTCACGTTGACAATTTTCAGACCAACTACTGCTTTGCTTAACAAAGCATGCATTTACAGAGGTAGATATTCCAAACGAGGAATGTGACTATTACTGTGGGGGAAGAAAAAGGCTATTTTTCTCTTTAGATTATCTTTTTAGCTGATTAAAATAAACCCCTGATCTCTAGTTTGGTACTTAAGTTTTTTTTTAAGTCTGTGAAAGTATTCACCACCTGAGGAACCCATGTAAACACAGCATTCCTTTAATGCTGCTGATTGTGGCAATCATAGTTTGGAGGAATAAGGACAGACAGAGCTTGTTCTCTCCTGTTAACTCTTAAATAATTAACCTTATAATTGTGTTCACTTAAGAATCTCAGGAAAATGCCCTACAATACAGTGTGTTTCAGAACATTGTCTAAGCCATCCCCCAGTGGGACAGCAGCGTGGCAGGGGCTGGCCCTGTACACATGGCAATTACTTCTGTCTACAGGGATCTCTGCTGTTCCAGTAAACAATGAATTTCCATGGATTCCAGGAGACTGTTTTTCTTAAACTAGAAATCCATTCCACTGAATGTACTACCGGTCTGTTTTCTTTTCCTTTCAATCTACTTGGTGGATAATCATCAAATAGCCTCCTAAAGTATTGGAAAATTTGCCTGGAGCGGGCTCAGATCTTATCATGTCTCTAATGGTTGCATTTTATTGGAAGCTTTGTGGACAGCCAGATAAGGGAAGCTTAAGGATGTGAATTTCCATGGTATCACAGTACAAAACAACCCCATAGCACAGAAAAATTGGAGTGAATACTTTAGTTTAAAAACTCAATATTTTGTTTATTTTGAACAGGCTTTTATATGGCTACTAACCCATAGGACCTGTGAATTTTAGCATTTTTGGTGTCTAATACTAATTATTTGCCGCTTGTGGCAAACATTTTTTAGCTAAGTTTGCCTACTTAAATCACCAGTTACAGTAGTAGCATTAAATACATAATATACATATTAAAGACAAGATATGTATATGTAAAGTGTCAGAGTGAAGAATAAAAGTCTTATTATCAGCAAGGTAAAAAAGTATATTATTTTGATTATATGCTTATTACCTCAGCATGTTTTACCTTAATACAAACCCTTTAAAATGTTGAACCCAATGAGATTGCTGCTGGTCTACATATACTTTGAGTTAATCCTTCTTCATTTCAGAGTAACTAGATATTTTGTCTAGTACCTATTTAACTGTAAGTAATTTTCTTTGTCTTTCTAATGTTATTGAAAATTCTTTTTGAAGTATGATCCCATTTTTAGAACCAAATTTCAAGGCTATTGTTAACAGAGAACATGAAATTAGAATTAGAATGTGTAGCTGAAAGTAGAAGAACCTTGCTGGCTCAACAAAACTTTTCCATGCTTTCCATTTTCCCCAAGAGTGGGTCACAGGGTACATCCTGAAGTTGTAGCTGTAGTGGCTTCTGAAGAAAACAGTTAGGCCACTTAAGAAACCTAAAAAATTTTGCACTGGTATTCCAGATTTTCTCATTGGTGATTATAATAAAAGTGGACTTGGGCAAAAAGATTTTTGTAAATCCTATGACACGGTTTCAGGTGAATCATAAATTGTCATGAGCACTATTTGGATCCTATTATATGTAAACCATGAGAAAGCTCTAGAAGCTGTGGAAAGAGCAGGTCTCTAAATCAGGTTTGACTTTCATTTCTTTCAATGCAACTCCCTGCATGCTCAGGTGGGGCTTTTTCAAGCTTATTGTCCTGTGTCAGAGATTAAAGTGATTGCCTCTGATTTCAGGATTAAAAAACCCCCAACAAACTGAAAGTTTGAAAAGTCCTTAGAATAAGCTCATAGTGCTGAAAATAAAGTTTTAGCCGTCTGAATTTCAAATTTGGTAAGGATTTAGCAGACAGCATTGACATCTTCACTTTGTGCACAGTGTGTGTGAATTGCTTTGGGGTTAATCTGCAGTTCATGGCCAGCCTTGTCTCACACTCTGCTTCAGAACTTCAGCAAAAAGTAGTTTTAGCCACATATGATTCAGACCCTTGTCACCTTTATGGGCAATGTCATGTTGTAAAAATTAAGGTCTTTAGAAAGACTAGAGCAGAGACAAGTTAACCAAGAGGGTTTTTGGGGGATTTTTTTGGGTTGTTTGTTTTT
Source organism: Erpornis zantholeuca (assembly GCA_013400515.1). Classification (NCBI taxonomy): domain Eukaryota; kingdom Metazoa; phylum Chordata; class Aves; order Passeriformes; family Timaliidae; genus Erpornis; species Erpornis zantholeuca. Next base: position 130,024 of record VZTN01025489.1, on the reverse strand, counting down.
TGTGGGTTTTCTTGCTTGTAGGTTTGGGATTTTTCTTGTCCAGCTGAGGGGAGGTGCAGTTTCAAAGCACAATCTTAGGTTTTGGAAAAGTTGACTTAACATAGGCCATCTATTGCTGGTATTTAATAATGGGACTGTACACTTGCTTAGTACCCCTGAATTGTGTAGGGTTGCAAAACATAAAGTTTTTCTTATTGCTGAGACCTGCATTCAGCCCTGAGGTAGCTTTGCAGTGCCAGTGAACAGCCTTGGAGCAGCAGTGCTCCTCCTGGGGAGCATGGGGAGGGAATAGACCTTGCACAGTCTGTGCCACCACAGCTCTTGTGACTGGGGTGGGATGCAAGTTCCTGCAGTATCTTGGATTTGTCCCTGTGTTGGACCATGGCAAGGACTGCACATGTGCCTTTGAAGTGCTTTGGAGGTAATATATGTGTCTGGTGAAACTCACTTCTCTAAGGGTGTATTGAAGAAAATCACATCTGAAGCTTGTGGGCAGAGGAATTGATTTCTAGGTACTGCTGGTTAAAGAGAAATAATACAAGCATTTATTTTTCCATATGTGTTTGACAATTATAGCCCTGGTGTTACCTCAGGTTATTGCTTATTCTTTCTTTTTCTTAGTTATCTGATAAGGACACTTAAAACTTGGCATTGCCTACAACTTTTGTGTGAGTATTGAAATGGAAGTAATTAAACTGCATTTATGAGTGCACTTGACCCTGATCTGTTCATAAAACCCAGTAAGTGTTAGGTGGAAAATGGAATATAGTTACTGTGCTAATTTCTGCAGTTTGTAGAAATCAAATGGCTTAATAGAAATCATTCTTCATTTTTGCTCCACAGAAAGATTTCATCTAACAGACATCCTGGTCAAAATACCCACAGGAAAAATTAAAATTTGTGAGAACATTGGAGGTCTTGGAGAGACCAGACCCTTGTCTGTCTGGTCTTCTTTGCTCACAAGCATTTACAGGAATTGGGTAATGTTTGCTACATAACACAGGCTGATCTATTCCTCTTTCCCAGAGATCACTGTACCTTTAAATTCTTTTTCTGACCTGGTATGTCCACAAAGAGTCTGGACCTTCTTCTCTATTAATAGAATTAGCCAATATAAATAGGTGTTGGGGGGTTTTGTTTTTATTTTTTTCCCTTTTCCTTCCATATGGGGTATCAATAAAGACAACAAGTTCTTAATTTGGTCTAAAATTCTTGTACATCAGGAATACATTTTTAAATGTTACTTTTATTGTTGTGCAGTTAACTTAAATAGTGGAAAGTTGTTTTCAGCATTGATGACCATTGAAGAATCCAGATGTCCCTTGCTAGCATTCAATTCTTTTCGTTTTGACAAATTTGGTAGTGTCTAAACCATAAACTTTCATTTATACATGATTGTTAACTGGTGTTTTTTTGTCCTAATCCATTTCTGTTCTTGACCAGAAATGCCAGCTGTCTACCTCAAATATTGTTGTCAGTTTGTGTAATCAACAAATAAAAAGCATTATTTAGGACTAGATTGAAATGGTGTGGTCAAAAGGTCATTGATGTAGTTGCAGGGGTTTAAAAAAGCTAAATAACAGTCTCAGGTGAAGTGGTTGAAACAGGAATGGTTGTGCTATGAAATGTATATGGATATGTTAATGGTTAGTGTTAATGGTTATGCTATGAAATGAATGTTATAATTTTTTTGTGTTCTATGGGATATACTTCTGTCTATTATCTCCCTGCAGCTTACCTTAAGGGGGGGACATATGCAGCTGCTGTTCCAGCAGTCCTATGTGAAATTTTGATCTCTGACACCCTGCAGGGAAGTGCCATTGTAATAGGCTACTCTTCAGGCAGAAAAAGTGAGGAGTAAGAGACACTGGGGGTGAAAACCACCCCAGATATTTAGACAATGATTGCACTAAAGAATGAACAATTACCTAGTAAGCCTTTTTACATCTGAGATTTTGTAGGGAACTTTTTCCAGCTATGATTTAACTTCCCCAGAGCAAAGCCATTTGCTAATTCCATTTAGCTCCATGCCTACTTTATTTCGAGGAGAGTATCTCAAAGGTTTTCTGACAGGTACTCTCAAAGGAAGCATTGTTCTATTTTTGTTTCCGTATTAAGAAGCAAATAATTGTGTAGCATACATGGCTCAATGTGTGAATGACTTCTCAGGGAAAGTGCAACTTTTTCAGATCAAAGACTTGAGTCTTCTGTAGATAATCAAATCAGTTTATGGGAGTTTTTTCATCACTGATGTTTGATATTCTACTGAAATGTTGCACGCAGGAATGTACTATTTATGTCTGAGGTTTTCGTTTATGCTTTGGAATAAGAGCACAGACTTCAGTTTCCTATATTTTAATCATTTGCCTGAATATGCATTTGCCATTTACAGTATATTAATAAGGATCCTTAAGGCTCTTGTGTGAGTAAATCTAGCAGAAAAAGGAAGGCAGAGAAATTGTGGACATGTATGTCAGGCTGGTTAAATCCAAGTACTGGATATAACAGTATTATGCAGAGTAGCTGACCTTGTTACTCTTGTGACTTCTGACCTGCAAATTTCACTAAAGTTGATTTTGTGAGCAAAAATAACCCTATGTAAGATCAATGGCCTCAAGACTGGTTAGCAGTAAATATCAAATACATAAATATTAGTTATGACTAAGATCAATGGCCTTAAGACTGGTTAGCAGTAAATATCATATCTGTAAATATTAGCTATGACTGCTTGGTGAAAGCCTTGGTGGACTCTTAACAGAAAAATTGCATCAGTATAAAAGCACAAGAACAATTGGAAGAGAAAGACCAAGCCCTTGACTGTTTTGATGCTAATAATACATGCAGGCAGCACATGCTGTCAGCACAGGATGTAATTCTGCCTAAGTGAAGAGTGGTTTGTGTATTGATGTCTGTGTTGATTTTTCTCTCTTTGCTGTACAATTCCTTATTCAGTGTTCAGTTTATTATTTACCCACCAGTTCATCCTTTAAGGTGAGCAACCCAAACAGAGGCCCTGTGGGATGAAATGGAAGGGAAGCAGGGTCTTGTGAAGAGGTGTGTACCTTTGACTTATATTTTGTAGGTTCCAAGAGCATCTAGAAGTTTTCTGCTAAAGAAACCTCCTTGATTAATGCTGTTTGTGGCCCTCGAAGTATAGCCTTTGTTAGGTTACAAAAAAGACTGTGAAAGGTAGACTTCATAGTGTGTAGGTGTGGATGTTTTGAAGCCAAAAAAAGCAGCTTAATACATATTGTCTCTTTATGCATTTTTTTCTAAAACTGCCTATGCCTTATTGGACAAATATTTATATAGAAAAACAGATATTTCACCCTTTGTTTTTACTTTTAATCTTTTCCTGTTTTCCCTTTTCCTCCTCTCCTCAGTCTGTGTATGATTGTTGCTGCAGACTGCTGAGCTGTAACATCTCTGTGATGAGTAAACCAAAAGAACCTAACCTGATGTTCAGGTCATTGACTGGATTAGCAATAATTTAAAAAAAATCCCACCAAGCTGAAAAGTTATATTGCAGATGTATCTTACCAAGTTGCTCTTTTTTAGCTGTTTCCCTTTCTGGGCATTAAATGACTTTTGGGCAGTGTTTTTGAAAGTTTATCTTCTCTTTTGGCTTTCTGATGCCTTTTTGCACAGATTTGACCCAGCTATTTTTGGAGGATTTGGGATTGTTGGGCTGCTGTTCTGCAGGCACAACAGTTACTAGTAGACCTGCAACAACTGTATTTCCAGGCACTGGTGTGAAATAAAAGAAGCTGGCTTGCTATTCCAGTCTCAGCAAAAAGATTTGAATGCCTCATGACAGTGACTTATGCAATTTTGCAACCCTAGTTAATTTTTGGAAAAATATAGTAATAAAAGTATCTTCCAGAATAATGCTGGGTTCCTGAGATCCTAACTTTGGAATTTTGGAAAATAAAGGATTCCTCTAGTTTAAAAGCTATACAATATTTATTGCAAACCTGCTCCTTTGAAAATATTTGGGAAATATTTACTTGATACATGGAGATATTGCAGAAGATGTATAAATTTTTTTTTATTTTCAGCATGAAATGGAAAACCTTTTGATTTATAACTCATAAAACCACTGTGGCAATGGCACTAAAGTCTGTAGTTTGAAGCTAGGATCAAACTGAAGAAAGGAAGAACAGATGTTAATTCACAAAAAAATTAATTCCCTGTGATTCTGTTCCCTGAGTGGTTTTTGATACAAGCAACACACAGTTTGAAGATGAAGCTGAGGAAAATGAACCACGATAGCAATGACTCCACTGTTGCTTTCAAAGAAATATACAAATGCATGAAGGGGAGAGGGTGGTTTCTGTTTGTGCTTGAGCACATTTCCCTGTAGGGAGAAGTGTCAGATGCTATGGAAATAAAAAGCAACTTCTTTGGCATGTATATTGATTGCTCTGTCATGGGCAGTGGGCTCTGTATTGATCTGATGTTGTGCCATGCTTCATGCCCTGTCTTTTGCCTTAATGCAGCACTAATAACACCTGTGATAAGTGGAAATATTACTTAAAATATTTTGAATCTCAGCAAGTAAGAACTAATGCTTCGTCAGAGCAGAAGTGTTGTCAGTCAGTGTTAGTGCAAATGAACACATTTGCACATAGTGAGGTGACTTCTGCCAACTCACACTGGGTGTGTCTAGGCCATGTGTTCTTACTGTGAGGTATAAAAAAATCATGCTCACGGTGCCTTCTGTGTTTAGGTGAACTTGTAGGTCTGTCCCTCAAGTTTTCTTTAACGAGTAGAAAATCATTAAGTTTCACATTTTCCAACCTCTACCCCAGGTTAAAAAAAATTAGAAATATCATAAAAATAAAAAAAATCAGATCAAAATATTTTCATTTTAGTCTCTACAATGATTTCAGGACTTTTTCATCGAGCATTTCTTTTGCTGCTTTCAGTTAAACAGTGTGCTAGGTTTCTTGGTCCAGGACTATACTCCTGAGTGACAAGTTCTGTGTCCTGCGGAATGTCTGCCTTCCTTCACATCACTGACTCTAGTTAAAATGCTTTTTCTGCTTATTAATGAAAGAATACAAGTGTTTCTTTTACCAGACATTCTTAGAAGTTCAGGGAAACCTGTGCTTGAAGGACAGAATTATTTTGGAAAATTTATTTTCCAGTTGGTGCTGAAGCCTAACACTAAACCCTCTGTATGAGCTATGTAGGTGTTGGAACAGAGACTGCACCACACAAAGTGTTGCCAGATGATGTTTTCATAATATTTGGAGGTGTTCCTTAAATATAAAATGCACTGCCTGCCAATTCTTTGGAGCAGACTGTATGTTTATTGGAGAATGCCTGTGTTATCTCTTGGAACAACAGGAATGTGGCTTTCTGTGAAGTAAGGGGAATCCAGCTTCAAGGAGTTCTCATATGAAGAGTCAATTTCAAGTGATTTTGCTATTACAGCAAGAGTACAACTCAGTTGGAAATAGTCTGTGTAACACCCGCTCCCTTGGAAGCTCTCCCATCTGTGGGGAGCAAAGGCATGTTTAATTTCAAGGAAGAAAATCTGCTTTTCCTTCTCCCATCTCTTGAACTTAAGCAGGCACTTAACATTTTTTCCAGCAGAGCTGTTTATATCAATGACTGGTTTGTTCAAAAGATGCAAAAAAAAAAAAAAAGCTTCTAATGATTACTTCAGGATGTACCTTGTAAATGCAAAATGGATCACTCATTTCCTCTCCTTGGAATGCTGTTCAGTCTCCAGTGTGTTCTGAGTTTATTGCAGGCCATCTTCTTTTCAGATAAAATTGTCCCCAAGGCAGTTAAGAACCATAACTCATACTAGTTGTTATGCTTCTTCCTTTTTTTTTTTTGGGAAGAAGGTTGAGTCAGAAGCTCTGCAGCTACAAAAATACTCCAGCACTTCAACTTCCTTTATTCCTTAACTTAGAGAAAAACTTGAGGGGGTTTGAAGGAAGGGATCTCTGTATCTTCCATTCTTTACTATAGCAGAGGTTGGGAGTTCTTTCCCCTGCACCAGAGCCTCTCTCCTGTCCCTTGTAGCAGGCTGCAGTCCCATGTGGCTCCTGGGTCCTTGCTGTGGCCACCAGCACTTGGCTGGTCAGCTTGAGAAGTCCCTTCTTCAGCTGTGGCAATGCTGGGCAGGATGAGGACACCTTAAGAGAGTTGCCAAAGATAAGTTTGAAGTGTTTGACAAAATAACGGGGATTTTAAGGACAAATGTTGCAGAACACATATGCTTTTGGTTTAATGAAATTATTTAGGAAATGGTTTTCATTTCCAGGCATGGATACTGGGGAGGAACAACACAACAGGTGTGTTTGATTTCTGGTTTTGCTCCTCCCTGGAGACTCTTTGTCTTCCCATCTGGATCTTTTTCCTCTTAATTGTTTAGTGTTTTAATTTTTTCTCTCTGTAAATGTACACATTTTGTGAGAATGCTACTATGTTCCTAATTGGGGAACATTCTCCTCTTTTCTGAGGTCTGAGGATGCCATAATAAGTTCTGAGTTTAGGAACAAGTCAAAGAGAAGCCTCCAGAAGGTAAGATTTGGTATGTAGTGGCTTCTAGTGAAAGAAAAGGAGTGTTTTGGGGCTTGTTCCTAAACATATTCATAAACTTAGCAGAAATTTTCCACTTTATTTGTTTTATTTTCATACAACTTTATTGGCAAAACTTCTTGTTTTTCCCTAAGGCCTGTGCTTCTCTTAGGAGATGTTCTCAGTTTGTCAGACAAAACCAAGAGGCCTTTGGGGGCAGTGGAAAAGAGAGGAGAGAAAAATGGGAATATAATCAGATCATTGTTAGCTTAGCATATTGCATTCAGCACTAATGTACCTTATTCTGGGATGGTGAAATTGTACCTTTGATTTGCTTTCCCAAATCTGCAAAAAGCATTTTATGGGAGTTTGGGAAATATTACTTAGCACTGCCATACTGTGAAACTGAGATATTCACTTTATTTAAAGGTTACTTAGGAATTATAAAAAGGTACCACAAAATAGCATAGATACAAAATAGATGCCCTGATCCCTGTCACTGCTTTTCCTGAACTTGGTTCAAAGAAACCCAGTGACAGTCTGTTCAGACTTTGCATGCTTATTTTCTCTACTAACATCAGGTAAGATTTATGTTGTCAATAGCAAACAAGAGATGTTGAGTGATGCAGGGAGCACCAGCTTCAAGAAGTATCCTACACTGCTTTCTCAAAACTTGTAAAATCTAACCAAATTTCCATTTTGCACATAATTTTCTAATCTTTCAATGATGTCTTATGTTGTCTCAGGTCTCTCTATAAAAATTTCAGTCCAATTTTAAGATATTTTTACACTGAATTTAGGTATTTGACAGAGGTTTGGTTTTGCATCGTTTTGCAGAAACCATAGAAATTTTCAACTGCCAAAGTCTAAGTTGATGCTTAAACTTTTTTGGTCATCATCTGCAAGGCAAAACATATGTTATAGTCTGAAAACTAGAATTTCTTTGGGTTTTTCTTTAATACCATTTCTTGAGTCAGGGTGTGCCTCCCCTTTGCAGTTGTAAGTCAGAAGAGTAAATGCGAGAGAATGGGAGCCAGGATCTCTAATCCCCAATCCGACAGTTCTGGCTCTAGGCAAGTCACTTAAATTGTGTCTCAGATTCCCATAAAATGGGATAACATGTCTCTTGCTCATCAGGGTATTGTGTGAATCGATTTACACTTCTAAGGTTTTGCAGAATGCTTCATGTTGCTGCATTTTACTCAACCTCCTGCTGCTCTCCCCACCCCCTGCTGATTTCTGCTTTTGCACTGGCCAAAAGAGACATGATGAAGAGGAGGAAGTGTTTCTAATTAAAATTCAGAAAGATCAATGTAAAAATGAATATAAATATGAAGTTGCCACTTAGAGCAACGTTGTCACGTGAATGCAAATTCACAGGTCAAGAAAATGGCCCAGGGTCATTTTTATCTTATGGTCTCTTGTCAGGAATCTGATAGGTAAAGGGGAATGTGTTGGAATTTAACAGACTTCAGGGGAGGTGTGAGAGCAGCAGGTTCATTATCCCCTGTGCTGTACCCATTGCATAAAACTTGTGTCATTTTTGAGCCAGTAGATGTCGTGGCTCCTCCAGGGTAATTTTATCCCTGCCCTGGGATGTTGTGTTTACACAACCCTGCCTGTACTACTGGAAGTACAGCTGGAGTGTGTGGCAGACACAATGCAGGATGTCTGTTGGCAAGCTCTGATGGCAGGTTCTAAATGATGCCACAGCACTTTCACTGCATTTTTCTTAAATTTGAATTGTCTGGCCCTATGTTTACCTGTCTGGAACATAGCAAAAAGCCTAGATGGGTTGGGAAGAACTCATGAATCATTTAATTACCTTTTATGAGCCAGGCCAATGATGAGCACAGGCTGGGCCATCTTATGTAGGCAACTACGGCTGCAGACGCAATTGGAGCCAAACCCTGTTTTCCCTCTAGTGTAGATGGAGCAAATGCCATCAGAACACCCCAAATACTAATCAGGCAAAATAACACTTCTGTAGGGAAATTGTCTATATCAGAAATTGTGATGAAGTCCAAACCTGCTGAGCAGTATATGTGATTTGAATTGAACAGGTGCAGCTTCATCGGTGAAACTTGGAAATGCAGAACAAGACAAAGCCCTAACCTGACTATTAGTTTTCAGAAAATATTCCCCGTGTGTATATTTTAAATGCTAATTTTAATCAGTGTAAGAGACATCTAAACTAGTCATGGAGCTGCAGTCCTCTTGAGAGCAATAGGATTTACTGTGTAGCCTGTTGTCTGATGAGCCTCCTCAGCAGTCACATGAAGAGATGCTTAAATGAGAAAGTATTGTATTTTGGCAGCTTGTGACTTTGAAAATGTTTCCAGCTGTTTCTCTGAATTTAAAATACTAGCAACTGTAAGTTTCTAAATATTTGGGCGTTTGCTGCTACAGAAATCCTTCTTTGCATGTGGCACTCTGTGTTCACAGCACTAATGTACTCCTGGTCAGATAAAAGTAAGAAAACCTGGGAGTGGTAATAAGAAAGGAGTGTAAGGAAAGTAACAAAACAGTTATGTGCCATTTTACCACATGTGTGGTAGAGGAAAACAGCAAATGGCATTGCTTGCTGTGACGTGTGTGAAGAAAACTTTCCCTTTATGTGCTACCATTTTTATCTGCCTGTAATTGCTGTCAGCAGTGTGCATGAATTTATTGATTACCTTAGAAAATATCACTCTGATCTGAATTTCTTTTTTTGTATTCTCAAGCAGGCAAATTGTAGGAGTGCCCAGAAATAAAATACACAAAGTGGTACTGTTTATTCTTTCTTCCTATCCATAAAAAGTTTCTTAAATTAGCATTACAGAATAATGTCAACATCTATAGTTGTGGTCAAAGTGGTTCTGATCAAAGCCCTGCAGGCCTTTGTAGCAGGGTAAGTGCACTATTCTTATGCTATAGAAATGATATGGATGAGAGCTCAAAAACCTCCCAGAGATGGTAGAGTGTTGTCAGCTCTTTGAGTAATGGATGTATAACAACCTGTGGCTTTTCAGGTAAGGGCTGTGTGGTTTAAATATTCTGGAGATTGTGTCAGGAAAAGCTGATTTGAAAATGTTTGTTAAGAGTAGGGAGAGCTGAGAAAAAAAAAGAAAAAGTGAAAAAAGGTGAATAAATTCAGGAAGGATAGAATGATTGAAAAAGAAGATCTGTTTAAAAATTTTATAAGTCCTCTGTGACTGAAGAAACTCTGGAGAATAATATAATTCAGTTGAAAGAGAAATCATCATTAAATTGTGCCAACACCTTTGATTAGTTGTGAGATCAATGTCTCTTCAGAGGGAAATCAGATAAAATTTGAATCGTGGTAGCATCTTTAATGAAATATTTTGACTAGTTTTTGTTTTGAATTTAGATTTCTATGTATGTGCAAATACACTGCATTAGCAGAAAAAGGCATCAAAAGCAAAAATACTTGCATTGTAAGAACAAAATTTGTCTTTCACAGCTTTGGCTATGTGTGAAATTTTAAATCAAAATTACTATTCAAAAAATGAAGAGAAAGCAAGCTGAATGATAAATATCATGACAAGAGTCATACTGGGCCTATTTTGCTCAATATCCATCCTCTGACAAGGGCCAGCAACAGATGTTCAGAGAAGGGGCAGGAGGAGTAAATCATAGAATAATTTCCAGTCTTTCTGGAGGGAACACTGGCAGATTCCAGAGATTTGTGGTTCAGGAACTTCCTGCTTTAGAGTTAGGCACTGCTTTATAAGGGAGTAATAACTAGATGCTGTGGAATCTGAGTTTGTAAATTATTGCAAATTGGTTCAGATGGGTTTTGTTAGATCAGTTCCTGCCTAGTGAAGGCTCAGTGCACAAGCATATGTGGGAATTAACCTTTCCATTTGCAAAATGGTACACTCTCAGAGAGAAAAACAGAAGACAGAGAGTTTGAATTGCTTTTTTGTCCCTAGAACTAACACTCCTTTCAAAATTCCTTGAGACATAAGCATTCCTTAGAGGAATGAGTAATATTTTGCCAGATTAATATGAGATTTACTGCTTACAAAGATGATCTCTGATTGACTTGATTCAAAGTAGACTCTTTGCAAACTTAAACTTTATTTGGCCTTGGTGTAGATGGGCCAAATGATCAGCAAATATTAAATATTTAAATTAAGAACATTATAAGCTAATTGTGGGAAATTATCCAGAAATACAACAGTGCAGGAGAAGCTTGAACACAATTAAAAAACAGTAGAAGCCAAGAGTTTTTCTTCATTAAAAAGCATTCCTGAGTCAAGATTTTATTATCTTTTCAACAACTTTTTGCTGTGCAGAGAGTGCTGGGGAGGTTCAGTGGTGTTGGGCATATTGTGATACTTACTGGATGGTGTTTACTATAGTTGTCTTATTAGTTAGGTCTTAGTATTGAAACTGTTTTCATTTTAGGTAATGCAAAGAAATGGTATAAAAGGTATAACAATTAAGAATTCCAAGAATTGAATTTGTAATTCCATTAACTATTGTCTGAAAAAGAGACACTATATGTATATTTCAATGCTTAACAGAAAAGTTGCTCGTTGGAACAGTAATAATTTTATTGATTTTTGTAACACACAACCTCTAAGGATACTTTTATAGCTCTGAGACTATTTCTTAAAAAGAACCCAAACAGTGTAATCAGTGCTAGAGATAGTTACTAGCACTATTGTTTCTCTGTTAAGTTTATTTATGTGTTGTAATTGCCCTGTGCCTTGATATTTTGTATGCCAGGCTGTTGCTGTGCACTCTTGGATGTATGTGAAAGAGGGGAGTACGTGCTGAGTGCATTTCTTAATAATTCTGAATAATTGGTGATCATTTATTAAGCAGGCACTGCTGCAGTTGATGCCCAAGGGATGAGGAATGAGCTTCATGGGTGATGGGTGAATGCTTAGTACTGTGAAATGAAAATGTTTAATTCATGTCTATTACTTTTCCATTTACTTACACAAGAACCAGTGTAAAATGGAGCTGAAAAACTTACTCAGTTTGGATTGCCCATGAACAAATTTATTCCAGGATTAATTACCTCAATTGCCTGCACTTTTCCCTTCCCAATTTTATTGACACTGACTGGAGAATACTGTCGTTTGGTTTCAGTGATACACAGGATTTAATCAGCACAAGTGCTCTTAAGATCAGGCACTGTGTCTAGATGTAGGATACATAATTACTCACTTTGATGTGATGTTAATCTTCTTCTAATCTTTCCCCCTTCCAAATATAGTGTATAGGAGGAAGCACTTTAAATTTTCAGTGGGATATTTGATGGGGTTTTTTGTCCATTTTGCTTTCCTTTTCCTGTTCTATTTTTGTCTTTCCTTCCCAAATTCCAGGCCATTTCCTAGGTACTTTTTTTTTCTGCAACAATCTAGCAAATTTGGATAACTTTTGTTGAATAGTCAGAATTTGTTTGTTTAATCTCTTTGAGTTCTGTGTTCTATGACATAGCTTCATGTTCAGCCTCAGAGAACAATTTGCTTTGTAAGTTTCATTTTCATTATCAAATTATTTCTAAAAACATAGGGTAATTTGGCTTTATCACCCTAATATTGATTATTCCATGAGCTTTAATGATATGCTTAAGTAATACATTATGTGCTCCAAAACACTGGAGAGGTGTCAAGAATATAAAATGAAACTGATTATTATTAGTTACTCAACTTTTCCATCCCAAATAAGCCTGGAACCTGTAATTTCTTCAAATGCACAAATAGGATGCTAAAGGTCTTTTTCTGAAGTTATGGGCAAATAAAGCTTCTTACATCATACATATATCTGCTATGGCATTAGGACAGTGTTCTGGGTAACTTTAAATTTGTGCTTGCTGACCTCAGTAAGCATTCTTTCAACTTGAAAAAGCTGATTAACATATTAAGGGACTCCTTGGAAAATGAAGTACATCAGCACTGTTTCAAATAATCTCACCAGGGGCTACTGCAAGGGTTAATAGCAGTAAGTGTTTGTAGGATCTCCAGGCTGTTTGCTGATTGATACCCTTGATGGGGTTGCTGATTTATGTAATCTCTGTACTGACAAGCATTTATTGACTTTTCTCTCCGTGTAACCTAACACCTTCCCAGTTACCTTCAGGAAACCACACCTGCAGCAGAAGAGCTGAGTGCCTCGCTGCTGGCACAGCATGTGTGGTGTCTGCAGGTAGCTCTGTGTCTTGTGACTTTATAGTATATCCTATATCGTCTCTCTATGCCCCAAAAAATGAATTTTGTGCCATGCTGTGCCTTTAAACTGATCCTGAGAAAGGGGGAAAAAAGAGCAGCCAGAAGAATTTCTTCAAAGTCATGGCTTTCTCAGTTTGTTCAGTTGTTGTTGATGAAGAGAGCTGTCCGAAGCAGACAAGAGAAAAAAAACAACTTCCTTGCTTACCAACGAAATCTCAACTCTGTTTTTCTTCAACAAAAGAAAAACTAAACTTTTTTTTCTTCCTTTTTCTAAAACTTTAATTCCTTCTTTTTCTCTTCTAAATTTATTCAAATCATCAAAACAACAAACCCACACTGAAAAGATCACACCAACCTGCAAAAAAATTCCCTAACACTGTCCCAGCTCCAAAAAAAACCACACCCAAAAAGACTAAACTTTTATTTCCAAATTTCTCTCTCCACAATTATTATTCTTTTCCTATGAAGTTGTTAAATAAATAGTTCTTTTCTCTTTCACTTTCCTTCAAAAAAAAAATTCTTTTTTTCCCAAACCTAGTGAAAAAAAAATAACTACAACCTGTTTTCCATCGAAGAGAATTCTCCTCTAAATTTTATCTCAAACAAAACCAATCTGGCATGGTGCTGGACTCATTTCCGTGACACTGGAAAATTTGGAGTGATTAAGGTGTCATCCTCACCCTGAATGAAAGCTTGCTCTAGAATCACTATCCCTGCATCATTTTTAATCCCCATGGTTTCAGCACTGCAGCAAGATCATGTGGCAGGTATTCAACAAAGCCTTGGAGCAAGTACAGAGACACAGGAGGTACCTGGCTCTGTCATAATTCTTCCATGTTGCAACATCTATTGTCAAAATGTTAATTAAAAGATTACTTCAGGTGTATTCAGATGTATTTAACTTGTTCCTTAACAATTTGGCATATTTTTGGGGGTTTTTTACAGAAAAAAATCAACTTCAAATGTACCAGCTGTAGCACTGCTTTACAAATTACCTCTTTCAGCCATGACTTCATTTTATTCCTGGTTTAGTTTCACCTCATGTGGAAAAATTGGATTTTTGAAATTGAAAATGCTGCTATAATTTTCTCTCGTCTCAATCGTGTTCAGTTTGGTATTTTCAGGACTTGATGTGATTGGAATGGGCCTGTTGAAAGTGGCTTGTTTTGTGTCACCTTAACTCCTTGTCAGCCTTCACCTGATGTGTGATTCCTCAGCCTTTGAAAGTGTTCATGCCATTTCTATAATGCCCCCTCCTTTTATTTCTTAATAATGGCACATAAAGAAGGTTGATTTCTCTATCTGTGCTCATAATGGCTGAAGGTGTGATTTTGTAGGAAACTTTGAATACTTAACAGGTGGAGCTTTTTAAGCTCTTGTTTAACTCATTGTATTGAAAAGTACTAACATTTGTTCCTCCATTTCTGTTGAGGGAAGGATAGGGGGGCTGTGCATACATATCTTAAACAGTCTGGGGGCAGGAGCTCAGCTTTTAGGCAGACCCTGCAGTTTTGACAGCAACAGCAGGAGTGGTTTCATCACAAACTGAGAACAGTTAAGCCTCGTGGTTTGGATGAACCTTTGCTGCTTGTGCCTGCTTTTTGCTGTCTGTCTCTCAGCAGATAGATTCCCTCTTAAATCTGCCTGGCAAGTGTGAAAGTGGAATTAGTTAGTGAATTCTCTCTATTTTGCTCGGGAGGTGCAGTACTAGTAAGTTTAGCTTGTTTGGAGTGACAGAGTTGGTGCAGCTCCCCTTGAAGGAGCTCATGGTGAGCAGAGGCAGGCAGTCCTGGGACTGAGCTTGCAGGGAGAGAGTTGGAGCAGTTGTTTGGAGTCTGAAATTTTTGTTGGTAGGAAAAGCTTGTGTTGAACTGCCTCTAGTTCAACTGCTGAGACTCATAGCTCTAAACATTACAAATATTTTCTGCAGAAGCTGTATTTTGTAAGAATGTAGGAAAATCCGTACCTAAGAACCTCTAGTCAAACAGAAATTTGAAGACAAAATGGGAATAGATTGAATGTGGAACTTTAACTCTCATGAGAAATACAGGAAATGCATCATTAAACTATGAAGAGATGAGCTGTACAAAGTTGAAAGCCATAAAAAACACTCTGTGGGAAGAAAAACAACAGAAAAGTAATAGGTGCATGGTCTGACCATCAGAGGTGCTCAGCACTCCCATCAGTCACTGTCAGAAAGCTGTGCAGCTCCGTGGCATACCCAAAGTCACCGAGGCAGTAAAAGATGGACACATTTTTGGTTCTCATTTTCAAAAAATCAAAGAACATGAGAAATAGTGGCAAGCCAGGTGTCTTGCTGTCTGCTGCATGTAAAATGCCTGGCACGTTGCAACGTGAAGCCTGCAGCATGTACATTCAGTGCTTACAGATTTAAGAGAACCATGTTCCTGTGACAATTTACCACATAAAACAATATCACTTCTTGGTTTGGGAATGGACATCATCTGACTTCTCACAAAGATAGGAAAAGCAAAATTAGAGTCTTTGGAAACAGGTTGAAGCAAACTAAATGAAAGCATTTCCCTCAATTTACAGGCTTGAAGGAGAAAAGGTGGTCTCAGCAGACAGCATAGGTAAAAAAGGCAGATTTTCTTACTTGTACAAAAGTTGTCTTTTCACTGAAAAAATAACTTTTCAGGGCATTGGTAATAAAATTGAGAAGTGCAGTGAAAGTAAAATATTTTATATTGTTGCAGAATAAAAAAAGCTATTAAGAAATATATGTGCAAGGAAGATATTAATTTTACCACCAGTACCTCAAGACTTGATTATCCAATTTTCTCCCATTTTTGGGAACAGTACAAAAAGAAGACAGGACTTCTTTGATGTAAATGAAAAATGAGTGAAGATGAATTAATATAAGCTGTAATTCATGTAACTGCTGCAGACTATTTTATATAGTAGAAAACACTTTTGTATCAGAAGTGCAGCTAATAGCTGTAGTTCTGTATGGAACTACATTTGTTACTCATTTCAGCTGTATAAGTCAAAATATTATTTAGACCTTACTCCTGTGAGGAACTTAATGTCTTTCTGCAGTGTATAGAATGCCTTTGGAAGCATTTTACAGCTTGAATTGAGCTGAGAATGAATAAGAGATCAGTATTCAAATAAATAGCGAAGTCATTCATCAGTAGAATCCATTATCTAATAAAACTGGGGGAAAAGTATCAGGATACTAAGTACTGATCATAGGGGTCAGACTTCAGCAAATGTCCTTGCCCAGCTCCATGCAGAGCAGCTCAGGCTCTGGGAGCCACAAACACTTTGCTCCTGCAGGTGATCAGAGCTATCAGCAAGGGAAAGAGCTGGGAAATGCCTTCATGTCTGCCTGCTCTGATCTGCCTTCGTGCAGGTTCTGGCAGCTAAACACTGAAATATTTTGATTACAGAAAAAGTGGTTATGGGAAGACAAGGGGAGCACACTGAACTTGAAAATGGGCATTATGAAGGCATTTGTTTCTTCAGTCAGCTTGAGCTGATAATGGAATTGTTCATGTAATATTAATCAGGATATTACCTTCTGCTATTAGACTAGAAATGCACATTTGAGGAATTTGTTTTCCTAAGTGTAACTGTCGTTGATGAAGAACTAAAGGTCTTTTTAAAATAGAAGAAAAACATAATTAAAGCCATTACTCGTTAAAGCAAATATTTTCCCACTTTCTTTCCCTGATAATTTTCAAATTTCTACGGTAACTTCATAGGGAATTTGGCTTTTAAAGATGTGACAAATCAGAATGGGATTTGGTGCTTGTTACATTGCTGGCAGATATTGTTCCAGTACAGCAACTTCAGCAAATACTCATTTTAATCAGCGTAGACATATGAAAAAAAAAATCTAGAGGAGATGAATAGGGTTGCACAGCATGTCACCCATATTTTAATTCTTATGTCTGCAGGTCCAGATTTGCACTTAAAATTTTATTTGAACGGAATTGCTTTCAATTGCTCTTCAATTGCCCTAATGTTTTCCTGTGGTCATAAGTTTACTGATGTGATGTTTTGTAATGATATGTTGTACTTGCCTACCAAAATTAGGATTAGAAAGGCTGAATAGTTCCCTTCTATTCAAATCAGTTTGGTTTGACAGGTCTATAATTACTGTCTCTTTGCAAACTGTTGTAACTTTACCTTAATGAAGTTGAACTTTCTAATTTTTATGACTGGAGCAGAAAGTGCATGTTAAATCTTTGGAAAGCACAATTAGACAAAATTAGTTTCGTTATGACTGAATTAATTTTCAAGTCTTGTTTATCCAGATGAAATGTTCTTTTTAGCTGATGTTGTGGAATTATCTCAGGTAGGAAAATAAAGCTAGCCTGTCAGAAAATCTGTTATGAGACTGCTTAAGCCTAACTTAGTCAATCTTCCCAAAGCTTATACTATTTACTAATGTAAATTCCATATTTGATATAGTATTTTGCTTATGGACTCTTTTCAGCAAAAATTAGCTTCTTGTGTATGTATACTCTGCACAATCAATTGGTAGCAACAGTGATTTGCCATGAAAAAGAAATGCAAACAATATTTGCAAAATGTTTGAATTTAAGTCAGTTTAGCCTTAACCACCTGCAATTTCCCAGCTATGCTGCCTTCCTCTGAAAGAGAGCTAAGCTATGTGCTTAAAGTCAGCTTGCATTTCTTGGAAATGCTTAACACTGTTAATAAATCTCAGCATGTAAATGCTTTGCTATCTAGAGAATACATTAGCTGCTGGTGTCCTTCTAGAGCTGGATGCTGCTGCATATGTTTGCCATAGTATTTAACCTGCTGCACACTTATTTTTTAGGCTAAATCCACTTCCCCT
Source organism: Erpornis zantholeuca (assembly GCA_013400515.1). Taxonomy (NCBI): domain Eukaryota; kingdom Metazoa; phylum Chordata; class Aves; order Passeriformes; family Timaliidae; genus Erpornis; species Erpornis zantholeuca. The sequence continues at coordinate 112,465 of VZTN01025489.1, read as the reverse complement.
GTGAGGACATGCACTCTGCCCACAGCGGTGTCAGTGGGAGAAGAGGCCTGGCTCCTGCTCTCACAGGCAGGCAGTCCCCTGTAGAAGGCTGCTAACCTAGATCTGCCAGCTTGGACTGCTCCTCTCCTTCCTCCAGGCACAAGAACCCAGTTTAGAATTAACCTAGTTTCAAGTTGTAAACAGCAGGTCTTTGCTCCCGTTTCTTCTTGACCGAAATAAAAGAACACTTTTAGGATACAATTAGTGATGCTTGCACGTGGAGATATTTCCCTTTGAACTTTAGAAATTACTCTCTTCAGAGCTAGTGTGAGCAAGCACCACCTATTTAAGGTCTTCCAGGGAATGTCTTGCACAAAAAGCAAACTTAGGTAAGACTGAAAAAAACCTCATGTCAGTCATGTTTAACTGCTCCCCACTGACACCAATGGGGGAGTTCTTCTCAAATCTTAATGTCATAATCTTGCTTTAAAACAAACACACAGGCCCTGAGTCCAAACATACATTAAATGTTAATATGCTGATAAAAAGGAGCCTGTGGTTATCTTGCTAAAAGCTATTCATAGGCAAATAAGAAGTGTTAAAAGCATAACTGTTTTATTGCACTCAGATGACTAGAACGGCTCCTAATAGTGTTTCTGTGGAGATGAAATACAAAAGAGAATTATTACACCTAATCTGCCCATAAATTTGCATGACAAAGATTGTCCCCAACAGCAGGTATAATGAAAAAACCTCCAGAAGAATGTAAAGACTATTTATTACTTCAGTGGACTAAGTATAGATTTTGATGTGGCTTATTTCCATTTGTTTTGTATTGGTGAAGACAGTGTAAGGGGACTCAGGAGAACACTATAAATAATGTGTGATGCCTTTTTTGGCCTGGGAAAATGAAGTGGAGAAGAAATACTATACAGCATAGCTTTGTCTATATGGTAGTTTGGAGAAATACCATTGATTACAAAATCATATTGAATGGCTTTTGAAAATGCTTAAGACTGGACAAGTTTGAAAGATTGTTTGAGTTTCTGGGGGAGATTTTGCATCTTTAACTTACAGTTTTTGTCACAAGTATATCTGTCATTTGTTCCATTGGCAAGGGTCAATTATTCAAAACCAGAAGATTTATAGCCATGAACAAAAGATTAATTATATACTTTATAACTTGTGTGCATCACAGTTGACTGAGTTGGCTTTCCTGTAGCCTGATAAAACCAGATGATGAAGTGGATGGGTTTTCATTGTGTGTAGCACCATGATTTAGCTAATTAACAGTGTTGTTCTTGAGGCCAATAAATGTGCAGCCCTCTTCCTCAAATCCTGTACCAGAGAGTAGTTAGTTGGATTTATTGCTAGGATCAGGCTGTGTGATGGAGAGCTGATTTGTGCAATTTTCCATTTGATTGTACTGCCCAAAACCCAGGGTTATGACTTTCACAGAAGAGAGAAGAGGGCAGTGGGAAAAAATCCATATAAATCCCTCCATAGAACCATGCTGCATTATCCATTCAAATGCTGTTTGTATGGGATGTTATTCATGTTGTATCACTTGGACTATGGCTGTTTGGACAGAGTACTATGTCTTTTAATCAGTTTGGCTTTATCTTGTCCACAGTATCATGGGTATGAAGCTTGAAACATGAAAAATTAGCAACACTCTGTAATGGCCAAACAACCCAGCCAGCCATTCTTGTTTCTTGTGCAAAGAAAGCAAAACCACTATTGTCACTTGGTAATTTCAGTCAGGGGTAACTGCAAGCAGATGCTAATTTAAATGACACTGTTATAATCACAAGACACAATAAAACAAGATTCTGACATTGTAATTGAAGTAGAGAAGGCACTGCAAGCTCTGTGTAGTATAAGAGAATTATGATATGAAGCACAGGAGATCTTTGCCTTACTCTAAAGACCCATAACACAAGAATTTTTTGCCATGCAACTACAAACCTGTCAGGGGAGACTTGGCCTCTCTATAAACCAAAATGTTGCAGGAATGTGATAACCTTGCAGAATAACAATCATAATGATAGGGATATAGATGTGTGTGTATCAAGAGCTTGAAGTGGTTAATGTTTGTTTCTTTGCTGTTAAAGCCCATACAGAAGTCAGTTTAAGCAGTGGGAAAAGCTGCTGAAAAGCATTGCTATCTTTTTCTAGGCTTTTGTTGCAACTATAAATTTGAATACAAAGATTTGAATGTTGGTGTTTCAATACCAAGTCTTACTTTCCTCCCAAACAAAGACCATCTTACTCCTCTGGTCCACTGTAAATCCCCCAATAACAAAAGGAAAGAGAAGACACTTATCTGTGAAGCTCAGGATTTATGTTTACATAAATAACACCATTTTTATTACATTAAAAACCAGAATTGTTGCTTAGGTTTTGGATAGCTGCCATCCATGCTGCTTGTCACCACTGGCAAAGCTACTTAGGCAGAGCTGGGGCTGGTAAAATGCTTTTAAAGCACTTTAAATCAAAAGCTCAATTTTGCAACATTTTGAAAGCTCCAATTTAATTTTTTTTTCCTCTACCCAAATATACTACAATTTACAAATGCAAACAAATAGTAGGTATTAAATTGGTGCCAACAGACTAAAGTGTTTCCTCAATGAGACAGTTTAGGTTGAAATGAAATCAAGGTCATGCCAAACACTGTTAATATTTACAAATAGTGCCTATTTTGGCCTCTTATTTAAACCTCTAGGAAGATTTCTTGTTTCATTATTTGAAACTGACTTTGCAGAGTTTTGTCAATAGATTTAATGTTCAGGTTCTGCTAATATTTATTTGTTAATGTATGCAGAGATACTGAAGTTATGACAAACATGTATCAGGATGACAAAAATTCATTAGCCTTTATTATAGCCAAAGCTGAACCTCTGAAGTGATAATTCAAACCGTTGTTTAAAATACTAGCAAAATTGAGATTATGCCTGCAGAGAATCCCTCTGTAGTTTGCTTTTGTGTTCACTGCTAGTAATTCACAGACTCCTGAGAATCCCTGTCTCTGTGTTTATCTTTGTGTGAGATTTGCAACTCTACAGTGTTCTCCAATGTCAAATTGGAAGGTGAAGAGACTGGAAAAGGTGATTTTTATGCAATTCACCAAAATCTTCCCCCTGTGTTTCTGGCCTTTTTATATCAAGCTCTTTTAGATTTTTTCTTCCCCATTTTTTACTGCTGTAGGTGTGACTTCACCATATTTTATGGTGCTGAACTTTCACGATCTAACATCTGTTCCGAACTAATAAGAATGCTGCAAAAAGTCTCTTAATTTAATAACACAGATTTCAACCAAAAGATAATATATTTGATTTAGTGTTCTCTAAAGAAAGCTGGAAGGTAATTTTATGTTTCTTTATCTGTGCAAATATTTAAATTATATATTTTTGCTTATGTATTGATGTTGTTTGTCCTGTGTCATTATGATTTAAATAGTGTAAAGTGTTTGCCTAACTAGCTTTCCCTAGCAATGGTCATGAGAATTCACCATAAAATGAGCTAGTATCTCTTATGACAGTAATTTATAAGGCAATGTTTATTAAAAAATGATAATATTTTTTAAATTATGTCAGTTAAAAACCCCCAAAGTGTGGGAATTACATCCTCATCTATCATCACTCTTCTATTCCAGAGTCCTGCTGTAGTACAGGTGTAACACTCTGCCACTGGCCTTACTTTGAAAGGCAACACTGAACACTTGCTTGAAAGGAGATCTGTCAAACAGAAGACCCCACCAAACCAGAAAACCCCAACACTTCCCCTTACCCCCACCCCCAGCAGATGGAGGCACTCTGTGCTCTGCAGAGGCTTGGTTTCCATGCTGTGGCATCCTGATGAGATTGGTTTGCACTGAGGGTTTCTGAATGCAGTTGGGGTTCCTTAAATTACAGCCACTGGGGAAGTAACTTGTGCCAGTTTAGAAATGGTTGTTGAGTGTGATTTTACAGTTACTGTTCTCACTGTTTTACAAAATCCCTCTGAGATTAATTAGTGCTAGGGATAAGAAAGGGCAGAGAAGATTTACAAAGCTTCCAGCACTGCATTCAGTATTGATGGCCAAAAGTATTGTGTTCCCCACAAGGGGAATTGATGTAATTTGTCTGAGCACTCAGTGTTTGTAACATCTTTGGGTTGTTTTCTGCAGGAGCTGGGCTCTCACTTGAGCAGACAGTAAATACCTGATGCAACTCATCAGCTCAGCATTGCTAATGCAACTCTTTAAGTAATGCAGCACCCTGCAGAATCATTCCTCTCCAGTTCTTTGCCTAAGACTCCCTCGGCTGCAGTTCTCCTCCAGGTACTGTGGTATTTAGCAGGGAAAAAGTTCTTTTTCCTCTCCTTTCCAGGACAAAAGCAGGTAGATGGTTAATCCTACTGCTGGAAGGTACCTTGCCTGATTTCAAAAGTGGAGTATGAGATGATAGAGATAGAATATTTAATTATTCTGATATGACAAACTTTGTGTCTGCTATTCCAGCAGATGGGTTCTTAACCTTTATTTTAACATGTAATTACTGATGCAGGTTAAGGGCTCTGGATTGGAGGCCATCAGTATTGCAGAGTATTTTTCAAACAGATAAGTAGATTTTTCCACATTGAGCTTCAAGTCTATTGAACCCCTAGGTCTGTACCCTGGAGGCTCTTGCATCACTTGTGAACCTTGCAGCACCCTTCATTAATGAGGTTAATTTCTGGGATTCTGCCTGAAGTTCATCCTGTGTTGAAATGTGTCACCAAAGCCTTTTGCTTAGTTTGTGCTAGATCTTATGTTGCCTCCTCAAAGTTTCTTCAGAACTCAAGCCACCACCAGGCATGAGGGGAACAGTTAAGATTTTGTTGGAATTGTGAATAATGTTGAAATTTAGACCAAAACCTTTCATTTTTTTAACCTGGTCTCCATGGCATGAGCTGTGTCTTGACACAGCTTTTTCACCAGCAGGACGTTTTGGGGCCAGTATTCATTCTTTTGTAATTACTAGTAGTCCTATTGTTAACTAGGCATTGTGTGCACCTTTCTTCCAATGGTCCTCTTTTGATCAATAAATGTGTTCTGTTGCTTTTCCTTGCTCACATAGAGACTTTCTGGATCTGTTCTTTGTGTGGCTTTGACTAGAGCAGCCAGAATGATTTGTTTGTTTCTGTATTGTTGGAATTGGAAAGACTTCTTGTACCTCAGAGGTAGAGGGGCAAGGATTAAGAAAAAACCAAATCAGTGACCAAAATTTCATTGATTATATGCTGGGTTTTGAAAACAGTGATTTTAGTTGAGACACTTCTACTTTTCTCTCCAAGATCACAAAGGGTGTGATAGTCCATTTGGTTTCTTGAAGCTGGGTGGGTTCTCTACCTTTCCATGGCTTTGCTCATACAAAGAAGTTATCTGGCATAAGTAGAATAAAATATTCATTCTTAACTAAAATTCTCACTTAGAGTTTGGGCTACACAATACAATATTCTTGATCATACATGATTATGTGCTTTCTTGATGAAGATGATTATTATTATTATGATAATAGTGATCTGTGCTAATTTCTTGAACTTTAATATGAGAGTTTTGAATTTTGAGGCACTCCTGTCTCTTTTTTTTTTTCTTTTTGTTCGCTTTTCCTTGTAGCACCCTGCCCTTTTAATACCCCACAGGGCCAAGTTAAAAATGTCAAATGAATTTTGACATTTTTATATTTGCTGCTAACATATCATGAGGTATATAATTGCCTTACAGTGTAAAATCTGTCCAAGACAAATTTAAGTTGGTGGTACAGTATAATAACAAGAGAACTAGACAAGTGTCTAACAAACAAAGTGAAAAATGTTTCAGACTGCTCTGAATGGCATCAAGGTTTTGCCTGTTTGCAGTTTCCCTTGTTGTACACCTTACTATCTGTCTGTTCTTCATTTAAAAATTTCCAAGTTAACCTGAAATGAGACTCGGTCACACGAGGCATGTGGATGAGACTGTCCCCAGAGTCTGAACACAGGCCATAAAATACAGATCAGACATGGAACTCAGTGGCAGAGCTGTGCTCTGTACTGCTGGTGCTGCAGGCTCTGTGCACTTTGCTTTCACAGCACCTCCCGTGAAGCCTGTGCTGGTGTGTCCTCTATGTCCATCTTCTCCCTTCAGTGATTCAGCTGGCATTGTATTGCTGGCTGGACCACTGAAGTGAGGTATTAGTATAGATTAAGCACAACTAAGGAAAATGCTTTAATAAATTTGCAGTTAGTTATTACATGTCAGTTCTGTCACGCTTTCACCAAATAAATATTGCACTTTAATGTTCTGTATTGGTCTACTGTGAGTTCCAAAAATTTTGCAAACAGTCCAGAAGAAATTTCTGCTTCAGATGTTAAGACTTGTTTTATGAAAGCAAGGACACTGAAATGCTTAAGTGTAGGTAGAACCTGAACAAAATAGGGAAGAGCTTTTTTTTTAAAAAAAATAAAACATTTCTAAAAGTGAAAATGCTTTTGTTATGGCTCCAATGTGAAAAATTTGTTTTAAAACTTAGTTATGACACAAGAATGCTGTGAATGGAGACAGTGTCAATTCAAAGAGAATATTTGATTGTGAGCACAAACCTGTGACCTTGAGCAAGAGCTGAAAATGGTTTGTTGTTCTCTGCCTCAGATGGGGCTCCTGTGCCACACCTCAGGGTCTGGGTGGACACCACCTGTGACCCCCTCCACTGCTTTGCTGGGCAGTATTTCCACCAATATTTATACCAAAGAAAGCAAGTGTGAATATAAACAGTTTCTTCAAACATTGTATGTCTGAATATCAATTATTTATCAAAAAAATATTCAACTATTTCTGTCCATTAAGATGATATCAAGAGTTCTGAAATGGGTTATTCTGTGGTGACTTGCTCCAGGCAGCACACTGGCCTTGGGTGCCAATTAAAATTCCTGGTAGAAGGCAGGGACTGAAACCAATTCTGTGGTGTGTGCCAGGTCACCACAGAGTGAAATACTCAGTTAAGAGTGTTATCAGCTCCTTTCTCACTCACTTGGGTTTGAGGGTTTATCACTTAAACATTTTCCCCTCTGAGATGTTTTTCTGCCTTTTTCTGAAGAAAAAGACATTTCCCCTCCCCCTCCTCCCCCCCCAATCTTGCTTTGGGTTTTACTTTTAAGTTTTACTGCTAGGGTACTCCAGCCATTTTAACACTCTCAACCTCAATCTCATTGTGTCACAGCAGCATCAAATTATTTCGTCAGTTTGTATTTTAATGAGAGCTGGGATCTAGTTGAAATTGGAATTAGCTGCTGTAGTTCATGGCATTCAATTTTCCTAGTCCCTGCCTCATCAAAATATGCACCAAGCTGCTTCTTTCAAACTTGCACTTTACTACTTAGAGCATTTATGTGAATAGCAATGTAGCCATTTCAGGGATGAACAGAATTTGTAACTTCTGTGGAGGAGGGTGCTTTATCTCCCATTTTAAATTCACTTATGGACACCAGCACCATGAAGTGCTTTCTGTCCTCTGTGGTGAAACAAAGTGAAACTAGGAGCCACCTGCTCTGATTGAACAGCTCATTTTTCTTTCTCCCATGTCCCTACCACCACTACTGTGTTTCTCCCACCCTACCCCTATTTTGCTTATTCTGTTATTTTTTTCTTTGTTTGTTTTCTCTGCCCTAGAGCCTTGAGCTACCCTGCAGAGCTGGTTGAAAAGCTGTCAATTCAGCAAAGCAAAAAAGCACAAGGCAAGCTAGATCCAATCGTTAATTACAGGATGAGTTGTCAGGATTTGTGAACTCCTGCAGATGATGAAAGAGAAAATTATACTTAAAATCCAGGTGGAAGCTAGAATGTTCCAAGAAAATGTTCTGTATTTAAGAAACGAGAATCCAGAAATAGATACCAGAACAAGTTGGGAGACCCCACGTTCCACATTTTTCTTTGTTTTTTTAATTCTCTCAGCCTAAAATCCCAGCACTATAGAATTAGCTGATGGTTATCTATACACACAGAGTTTCTTTCTGAATCACTGGACGTGCACAAACAATGAGGTTTTTCAAATATCCAAAATCCCTTTTTTTTTTACTCTGAAGTTTATTTCATGAACATTAATGATATTATATTTTTAAACAGACATTTAATAGTATATTTATAAAAAAAGGTAAATGTATTAAGATATTGAATGTTTATTATATCTAATAATAAATTTTATTAACCATCTTAGGTTTGATTTGTAGAATGAACTGTATCAGGACAATATAAAATTATTTGTTTTATAAATAAATCAACCAATCTTTTTAAAATTTTTTTTGCATGGAATGATTGGAAAATTTTGTCTGTGTTTGTGGTTTTGTTTTACTATTTGGGAAATTTAAAGGTGTTACACAGGCTCAAAAGGCATTTTTCTATTTAACAGTAATAAAATATGAGGAATCTTCTCACTGAATGGTTCCTGGTAAATCACAGCAGCCTTTACATAGAAATCTGCTTCCTTCTGAGGCTTTTTTCTAATCATTGATAAAGTCTTTCCTGTGGGACAGTATGTTGCTATTTCAATAGTTCCACAGAAGTATAAGCCATGGCAAATAGAGCTCTGTGATTATTTTATGTGCCTGTGGGTTAGCTTATAGCAGTGCAATCCATTCTGAGGAAAGGACAGTGTGTAACTACCAGCTGAGACCGAATTAATCCACAGCTCTTTTCTGTTGTGCTTTATTTTCTGAATAAATACTCAAACAAAGGAAAACCAGATTGTTTCCATCACAACTGTGAAATAGGTTTGCTCTGTGATCAAAACCGCTTCAGTCTGATTTCTTCTTTTCCATTTTGCGTTGGGTGAGGCAGAGAAGAAACAGCTGTGGCCTGTTTGGGATGGGGTCCCAGGCACGTGCCAGCTGTGTCCATACAGACACACAGAGCCAGCAGTGTGTCTGTGCACTGCAAACAGAAATGGGTGTGCAGGCTGGGGAAAAACGAGTCACTGGGATGCTGAGAGCACCCAGATGCCCAGGGAGGTTGGAGTTCCAGGGCTTTGCTCTGCTCTGTGGAGCCAAGTCCATCCCAGAGTGCTGTGTCAGTCCTGCCCTTGGGGCTGGGAAGGTGGCAACCTGTGGTACACTGCATAGAGCAGCTCTAAAAACTACTTTAAAACATCTGCCACAGCATTCTTATTTTTAAAAAATAAATTGTGTGTAAGACTCTTGCATAATTACAATGGAAGTCTCTTTATTACATACTGTAAACTTTGCAATTTGCAAAAAAAGCTTCCCATTAAGTGTCTGTGAAGAGCATGCCATTAACAAAAATAAAGCTTATAATTAAAGAGAATGCCCAAACGTTTTTTTCCTCTGAGTCTCTGTGACTGGCTGTAAAGGCCCAGTGCTACCTCTCAAACGTTGCAGTATCTCTCAGTAAAGAATAAACTGATTTTCTGTGCTGGTTTTGGCTGAAAGAGAGCTCATTTTCTTCTCAGTACCTGGAGTGGGGCTGTGGTTTGCAGTTATGCTGGAAACAGTTTGATAATGCAGTGATGGTTTGGTTACTGCTGAGCAGGGATTACACAGTCAGGACCTTTCCTGCTCCTCACCCCACCCTGTGAAGAAGCCTGGAAGTGCACAAGGAGCTGGGAGGGGACACAGCAGGGAGAGCTGACCCCAGCTGACCCAAGGGATATCCCAGAGCATATGGCTTCACACTCAGTGTACAAACTGTGGGAGAGGTTAGTGGGAAGCGTGGGCTGCTGCCTGGGGACTGGCTGCACACTGGTCAGCCAGTGCTCAGCAATTTTTCTTTCCATCACTTGCTTTTCTTGGATTTTATTTCTGGTTTTGTACTTTTTCCTTTTCATTACAATTTATTGTTTGGTTTTGGGGTTTTTCTTTTGGGGGGGGTGGGTTTTTAAAATAATTGTTTCTGTTATTAGACTGTTCTTATGAGTTTTCTTGCCTTCTAATCCTCTCCCCCACCCTGCTGGGGCAGTGAGTGAGCAGCTGTGTGGGGCTTAGTTGCTGGCTGGGGATAAACCACAACACTTGGAGTTAGTAATTCTACCTTAGCTTTGTCATATTTGATTCTTTGACTGTAGGCAAATTGTATTTTCAAACCAGCCTTTAACAAAGGTAATTAGAAAAACTAGAGTTCACCGAACTACAATTGCAATTTTATATGAGGATACAGTTGTAAAAATTTCCCTTGCATAATTTTAATAATGACCATTTGATACCTACATAAAACTCCTTTTCTTATCAAGAAAGAAGTAAAATAGACTGAGGTGAAGAAGGTACTTTCACCAAATAAATCAATATAACTGAGGAATTAAATCAATGGCAGTTAAGCTACTAAGTGTTAATTCATTACCTGTGTTTGTATTTAAATTTGTGAAAATGTGTTTGTGACTGTACATTTGCAGTTACAGACTAAAAATTAGGAGCTGCCTTTATAAAAAGAAAAATTCATTGTTTCGTAGAATTCTGCCTGCTGCACAAAATTTCCTCATTTTGTCCATGGCAGCTGAGAAATGAACATCTCCAGAAAGGAACAATGTTCAGCAAATGACCTTCATCATTAGTCATCCATATCTGTTTGGCACTGCCTATTGCCAAAACAGAAATAATTTCCTGAGTGAAAATATGGGTAAAATGAGATTAACATTTGCCCCTTCACAAGTCACTTAATGCCAGCTGCCTCCTCCACAAACCAAAACTGTCTGGGAACCCAGGGAACGTTTGATTCCAGGAAACCTCGATCTACTGAGCTTTTACTGTGTAAAGGTCCTATCTGGAATTCAGTCCTGGTTTCCAAATGGGCACCAACAGCAATAAAATCTTCTGAAGATTATCATGAGGAGCCCCACAAAATGCTTTTTGGGAAAGGAGTATGTGCTGCTGAGAGTTATCATCTGATTTCAGTGCAAAATGACACTTGCAGATTCTCTTTCCCTTGATTTTTTAAGGCATAGAAGATCTGACACCTTCAGAATGAGGGGAGGAGTGATACTACTGAAGCCTTATAACTCCTTACCAGTGGCAAAGAAATCTCACAAGTTTAGAACAAATGGCTCTAAAGCTTTGTGAGGTGAAATTAAAAGGCTTTTTCTTATTCTTCTGAGAAAAATAGAAACAATAACCGTAAAATACACAGAAATAACATGGGTTGCTTTATAAGTCAGCACAAAGAGCTTGGTTTCTTTGCTGCCTTCTAGGCATTTTTAGAAAGTATGGAAGTACCAGAGGAATAAGTTATTTTTGTAGTTTTTTTACCTGTGGGAGCCTGAGTCCTGCAAGGTCACAAGGTAAAGGATTGTTGGAAAGTAATTAACAGTTTTAAAAATTATTTTACATCCTGGTTAAAAATTAGAGAAATCTATATCCTCTAAATTTCATAATATGTAGTAAAACCCAAACCAAAATATCCTGATGTTTAGAAATGTTTTTGTTTGTTTGTTTGTTTGTTTTTAATGAGTATGGCTGTTGTTTCTTTTTTCTTTAGGGACTGTGTCCTGAACTGTGGCTTTCAATATTAGGTCACAGTACTTCTCTTTCCTTAAAATTCCTATGCCATTCATATAGGTTTTTTAGTGCCTTCTGTTCTAATAGATTTGATCCAAAACACATTGGAATTAAGGAATTATTTTTCATTTACTTAATTTGTTTAACTATGGAGACAGAATGACTTAGGCTAGAAGTCAAAGTAATGAATGGGACTAAATCCCATTTTTCAGTCCTTTTGAATGTTACTGAATTCTGTGGAGTAACAATTTTAAATGGCTTTTTGTCTTTACAGTAAAGTCAGTGTTTTATGCCTTTATCTGTTCAGAATTGTGATTTTTGTCCAATAAATCACTTTCAATAAAAATACTTTTAGCTTGAACCAACTTGGAATACAAATAAAAATGTCCATTTATCTGTTTTAAAATTAGGGGAAGTGGCCTTTACTTGATTAAATAACTTGATAAGCATACATAAGGGAGCACATGAGGATCTCTGTATGACCTTCAGATTTTTAGTGTCACAGCTCCAGTATGTCTGTAAATTATGCCCAGCCCCAAAACCTTCCATTCATTCACCTTCATGTAGATGGTAGAAGACATGAGGCAAAAGGAAGTATAACTGAGCAAGATAAACAACATTTTATTTTTTAAAACTGTGGGCCCCAAAAACGCCATCGAGTACCACAAATCTCATCTGAAACCACCCTGAAATGTCAGCCCTGCTGGGCCCCATCACAGCTGTGAGGCATCTGGTGCCAGACTTTCCACTCCAGCCCAGCTGAGCACACACTGGAAGGTGAAAAAGCCCGGTTTGCCCAGGTAAGAAATACGTATAACTGCTCCCTATTTGATGCCTTTAGAGTAAAGATGAAATGGGCCAGAAAAGACAGATTCTCTACCACAACCTGGAAGCAAAACAGTGAGATGTGATCCAGAGGAAATTGGCATGTGAAACATGGTTTCATTTATTCCAGTTTCTGATGCAAGCCTTACTTCCTTTCCCCTTATTTGCAGCCCTACCAAAGCTTCAACGTAGGCAATAGAATGGAAATGTAATGCTGAATTTCCAGCTGTGCACTGTTACTCATGGCTAGGAAGAGCTGCAGCCTGCAAGGTCTCAGTGGTTACTCTGCCCAACGTGACTGGCACAAAGACAGCTCAGCTGCCCCAGCCTTGCTTTCACTTACACCACATCATTAATTTTGATTAATGCAGGTCCTGATTTGCATGTATTATGCAGGCTCTGTAGAAAGTCAGGGTCTCTCTATAGCCTGAAGTACACTCCCAGGGCATGTAGCTGCACTTTGCACTGAAAGGGAAACCAGCAGCTGGAAGGATGATCCACTGGGACAAGCCTGGGAAGCCTCGGAGTTGCTCTTGGCACAAAAAGGTGAACCCAGCCTCACTGACTTTGCTGAAGTGTTTCTACCCTGAATGGAGTCTTTATCAGCAGCATACTGTACTGTTCTACAAAGTGCAGGGACATGAGTGAGCATTTTAGTGATGAAAACATCAACCTTTTCTTTTCCTTGCCTACTCTTGATAGAACAAGGTGTCTGTGCTTCGTTTCCTGGCTACAAGGCAGAGGCTCAACACCCAACTCATCCTTTCCTTTATGTAGCATACCTTTTTCTTTCATGACTTGGGCTGCCCTTTGGGGTATGCAGATGCTGGAAGAAAAATCAATGGTACAGATCACCGGTGTTCAACCTAAAACTTATATCTGTCTTTGAAAGATCTGCTGACTTCTGCTTTTGTGATGCTTTCAGAATCTTTTTCTCTCTGCAGCTGTACCAAATCAATGGTGAAATGGGCAGGGTATGGGTTTTTATAGTCCTATTGACTTTGTTCTCTACAAGACATCTTTACTCTGAATGCAAACCCTTGTTCCTTACAATATAATTTGGATCATGAAATCCTTTTAATTTTTTTCTTGTTCTTGAGCCAGCAGTCCTTTTCTTGGGTACTCTCTTTGAAGGATTTCCTGAATGGAAAGTCACAGACTCTCAGTGGGAGGCTCATTTTAAAGGTAATGCAAAGCAAGTGGGATGCTGGCTTTACCAGTAAGTAACCTCAGAAAAATACATTTTTTAGGTTTGCCATTGGGCTAAAAAGGAATAGTGTTGTCTTTACAGCTGAACTCAGCTCTTTCCAGCACTGAGAAATTTCATCTTTCTAGGTGAGAAAGTTATTCTGAAGGATTTGTAGTCATATTTTTTCTTATTCTGATAACATATATTTTCTATTTTCTTATTCATTAATTTATTCAAATTTATCCTCTCCTAAGGCACTTTTTATAATCTTCTCCCAATATATATTTACATGCTGCAGGCCTTCATGGATGGCTGTCTAGTCACAGTTTTGCTGTCATATAAACGAACAGTCTTTTTTCAGTCAAGACCTTAATTAGCCTCTCCATAATTTTCTTTTATTTATTATACAAGTCCACTTGGCCTCTGTCCTTCCTTCAGTGGTGTGCAAAGATTACAAAACAGTCTGAGAGTTGCAGGCTCACACAAGCTGCAGATTCTTTCCTTCATGGATACTGACTGGCTCTGATCAGTGTCCTGAGCGTTGCTCAAGTGGCAAAGAGACATGCAACTTTGAAAGCAAATTTGAGATTCTTTACTGCTCCTCTCAATGGTACATGAATGCACATGGAAATATTTTATAAGTATGTAAAATTATATACTATTAAGATAAGGTAAGTCCTGGGGATGTGAAAATGCTGACCTAATCACTCTTAAAATAATTATCAAAAGGTGTTTCTAGCCATTGATGTGGTCTCTAACTTTTCTCTTTACTTCTAGGTAAAAGTTTTTGCCTGTCAATATACTCAATAGATGCTATTCTGCTTACAGAAAAGACAGCTATCTAGTTTATGCATGGCATAGGACCAGCTGAAACATAAACACCATTCTCTGACATTACTTCTGAGTTAAGAATTATGTGTAACTGAACTTCAATTCACTCAACACAAAATTGCAAAATGAGAGATTTACAGATTTCATCTTGCTCAAATGTTAGAAAACATTGGATAGCTCAATACTGTCATGTAGGGTGAAAATATTTCTTAGCAGAAGTAAAAACTTATCAGAATAACAATATGAAACCTGATTTATCAGTTTGACATCTGCCCCATGTTTTGCTTTATGAAACACTTAATTAGATCGGCTGTTGCTGTAAATCTTCCTTGTAACAATATGTGTAATTTGTTCAAAGTAGTTCCCAAATTTATTAATGCCTCCTGTTCAGCTGCCTCTCTGTATCAGTCAGAGTGGAGAAATCCATGACTTTGTCTAAAGTAATTATTTAGTTTAAAATCAATTTCACTGAACTCGTTGGGAATATAATTGCAAAGAGAAATACTTATAAATGATCTGTCAGGAGAGGACTTGGAGCAGTGCTGTACAAATCCCAGAAATGAAGAAGCAGCCTCCTTAGCCCGAGCCAGCTCTGCCCTCAGTCTGACACAATAATTGATTGACAGTGATTGCATTTCACATTGGGAAAGGAAATTTAATTGAAGGAATGGTAAAACCTGTCCAAATGGACAGTTAGGCTTGTGGTGGATGATAATCCTAAATGAAGGGCTCTAAAGATGAATTTTCATAAGCAACTTGTGGTCTCTTGGTATACAAAAGGATGTATAAACAGCAATGTTGGTGTGTTGAATCACTTTTATTTCTAACATTAATCAGTGAGAAAAATCCAGTAAAATTAATTGTCTTGACCTTTCTTATTGCTCCTAAAATTTCTTCTTGACACATTTTACAATTAAGACTGTCTTCAGCATTTCTTTATTGAGGTTGTTTCAAGGTCTCTATACCTATGAGCCATAAATTTTTAGTGTATTAATTTTGATTTTAAACACTGTGAGACAATTTTGTTTGGACCATACCTGAGTTCCCTCCTATTTTTGGTGTATTTTGTGCCTAATTACATTGCAATGATACTGCTGGAAGTAAACTAAGTGTCCTATAGATATTTTGAGCAAAAGACAGAAGGAATTTATATATTTTTTTCAAGCCCCTTGTACTCTCTTAGTTCAATTTCTGCCTGAAGAGCTTACTTGGTGTTTGAAATGTACTTGCCTTGTAGAAATCGGTAGGAGAAATTGGCCAAAGTGTGGGGATCTACCTGTGGATTTTACCCAGGAGAAACACAGCATCCTTGTGTCTGATAAACCCCTGGTTTGGAAAACACAGAAAGCTTAAAGATGTACAGGGTGTGGAAAGAGTAATTTCACTCGTTTTTATGCAGAAAATCTGAATAAAACTGAGAATTCTTAGCTAGCTTCAAGCTTGGAAGAAGGCTTCACGTGCCCTGCAAACAGCATCTTTTCTAATATTTTATTGATGAGAAGCAATAGGTTGCTTTACCCACCAACCTTCACAAAGATGTAATTGCATGAAAAAGCAGCTTAGCTGAAATGAAGTATTACCTTTACTTGGATGTTTAGAACTGCCAGTACTGTGAGATTTATGGTATCAAACTTTTAAAAAAACATTTCTTTTTCAGTATATCTCATAAAGATTGAGGCTTTGTTTGAAAAGTTGATGACTGCCTCATCCTCACTTTAACTCTCTGTTACCTCTCCTACCCCATTTGTAAAAGACAAAATTGATGACATTCTCAGGAAATAAAGGGGAAAAGACAGATTTTTCTGTTAAAATTGAGAAAAATAGAAGAATTTGATGAAAATATTACCATTTAGCTGCAGCAGAAATTCAACAGCAGTGACAGTTTCCAAAAGAAAGCATGTATTCAAAGAACTTCTCAGGGTTCAGAGGAGGTGATAACAGTGTGCTGGGGAAAAAATCCCAGGCTGTTTTGTAAAGCTTGATTTTTATTTTTTTTTTCAATTAATGTAATTTCATTGTCATGGTTGCTCAATTTTCTGCTGGGAAAAGCTGGCATGAAATACTTGTAGACTTTTTTATTTCAGCAGATCTTCTTACCAAAGAAGTGCTAGATTGTCATATTAGCTTACTGGAAATGTGCCTACTTGGATTCTAGAAAATGTTATATTGTCATTTATATATTATATATTCATATAAAAATAACTTAGGATTTAACTGCCAATACTAAACATAGTATCATGATATAATAAGAGGGTAAAGGTCAAGTTTTTGATATAACTTGAGCAAGTGTTGCTCAAATTAAAGAAGAACTTTGTGTTCAGCAGGATGCAGCAGAACAAGCAAACCTGGCTTGATGTGTGCTTGGGGTCTCTGCTAGTCACTGGCTACTGAGTTCACACACAGTGCACTTTTGCATGGAGTTTTTCTTCCTACTGAAAGCTAAATTCCCCCCAAAATGTGGTGAATGCTGCCCATATGCTCAAACACGATTCGATGCTGAAGGAGAAAAGCCCAATAGGCTGTGATGAACCTTGTGAGAGCAGGAGATGTTCTAATGCAGTGGGGTTCTTCACAGACCAAGGGTAACAGGATAATAAGAACTCAGCTTCACAGTCAGACTGGTTACCCATGACACCTTCCATGTCCCCAGAAAACAAAGGAAACAAGAGAAATCCTCCTGATAAAGAGCAGATAGTCAATATATGGTCAGGATTTCCAAGAGTGAGTAAGGACTCAAGGATTTCAAAATCCTTTGTGGGGGATGAGAAACAAGTTAAACAGTTATTTATCAAGAATCAGATTTTTTTTCACATTTCTTATGTTGCATGTTGAAAACTAAACACGCCTCAGTTTGTGACTGGTTAATGAAAATATTACACTGCTAATTCTTGCAACCTCCTCTCAAACTGCATAATATCCACACGAGCCTATTATGTTAATTAATTTTTTTTTTTGGTCATGTAATCTGTTAAACTTAATTTGTCATCTAAAACTTTGAATCTCAGATCTTTGAATCTCAGATCTCCTCAGGTCTCCGAGTCAATGTACAACAATTTCTGGACTACTGAAAGAAAAAAAAACAAAAAAAAACCCCAACACCCCAAACCAAAAAACCTGAACATAACCATTCAGCTTTATTCTACTAAAATTCTCTTGGAAAATTTTGTCAAAGGCAGATATTGCCAAAAATCCCCTTGAAAATTCTTTGCAAACTGATGAGTTTAGAAGTGCAAATGTTTACTTACAAAGGAGTGGGGGAGTGTTCTAAATCAGATATTGCCCACTTACTGAAAATTCCCACTCTATTCATGCAAGTGTAACATAAGCAGGAAGAGAAGAATTCCAGCCACTTTTCTGCACTAATTTTCCTCATGTTTGTCGTTAGAAAAACTAATATTATGCATTCTGTAGAAGAGAGAAATTTCTGTTGCCTCTAGGGAGCTGTAAATTATCTACATGTAATAATTAGCAGCATTAGGATGTTGCATTATTTATGAGGATGGAAACACTTCCAGCAAGAGGACATCCAGGTGTTATATGTGGTGCCATGTATAAGCAGAGTTATGTAATTATTAAATCCCCAAGGGAAGGTATGACTCACACTGAGTCAATCTGGAGGAATTAACTGCTACAAATATTTGCCCATTAAAGGAAAATGTTAAATCAGAAGATAATTCATAATCAGAATAACATTTTTATATGAAAGATGGCCAAAACCTAGCTAGCAACCAACTGCAAAGATGTCTTGATAAACACACCACAACCATGTGTCCTTTCAAAATCAGCCTTGCATTAGACAGTGCTTGTAGACTGGAGAGTTGGGTACTAATTTGGGAGGATGCTTTTCATTTCTGTGGATTAATGAGATTTCTAGCAGACCTGGTTAGCTTAAATATTTTACTAACTTGAAATTGATCTGAGAGATGAGCTTTTAATCAAACCCCAGAAGGAGTGGGGAATGGGATACCAGGAAAACCTTGTGTGTGTGTATACACCCCACACACACATATTAGTAATTAAAATTGAGGTAGGAATTCAAACAAAGACATGTTGACATTCACACAATAACAGTGTATTAATTTTGTTTAATATAGCAGTGCTACCTTTTGGTATTGGGAAGTGAGTTCTGTTTTGAAGATGCATTTTCAAATAGGTGTTTCATGAATTGAAAGTAAATGCCTGTAAAACAAAATAGGAGAAAGATATTTTGCCACAGCTAGCAAAGGCTGCTCAAAGCCAAGAAATAATTGTTAATTAAGACTTACTACTTTGGAGTGAAAAGAGTATAATCTTTCCAATCAGGCTCTTGTGATACCTACAAACATAAAGCTATTTTATAAGCTGAGTCTTTGTGTTCCTGAGACACTCTCTGCAGCAGTTTAATTATGAGTTGTGAAGTTTCTGCTTGGAGGAGGTTCACCCTTTCCCTGTTGCTCAGCAAAATGAACAAGCAAATTCCTTCACTTACTTTAAATTTAGCCAGGGAGACAGATCAAAGGAGTATGAGAACAAGATTTCCAGCTGTGGTGCAGCATCACCATCACATTACTACCAAGAGGGAAAACAGGAGGCAAAGGGAAGGAGAGAGGTTGGGCACAAATGCATTTATTTATCCATGGGACTAATCATACTTGTTTATCCATGGTGCTGGAGACTACAACTTATTTTTTCTATGGCATGTGACAGGCAATTTTAAAATCAATAAAAGATTTTAAACAAAGACTTCTGCAGCTGAAATTACAACCATACCTTGGGTTACTGCTCTAGGCAAGCAATATTCTGTCTAAAGAGCCTGAGTTATATTAATAATATTTCACACCGGTAGCATAGCCTTCAGATATTTTTTGTTGTTCCTGAGCTATTTAAGCTTCTGTGTTATGAAGTTCCTCTGTGTTCTACCATTTCAAGACTATTTGCATCCAGGATTCATCAGTGCAATGCTAGTTATGGTTGGCACTGGGTATGTGTTCAGCTTAACCTCATTTTAGCCAAAACATTTACCTGTGATAACACACCTGATCTTTACAGCAGCCTCTTGAACTTTTGAGCAGTCTAACCTGAGGACTGAGTTCAATTCTTAGTGGTTGCAGTATCCTGAAGGGCTGAGACCTGGGGGCCCTCATTCTCTTTATTCATTCTGCAAGGCTGAATTCTCACAATGTTTTTGGGAGCACTCTGCATGGAACAAAATTGGACAGCATCACTTTTACAGCTGAAAAATCAACAGTTCAGTTGACTCTCTCAAATAAATCAGAATCTGTTTTGACATATTTTCCTTCAAAATGTTAACCTTTTAGCTGAAGTGTCTCATCTCTTAACTACCATAGGAGTAAGAGTTCAGCTTGTTTTGTTTACTGAAATGCAGAAACAGATTGAGGGGGAGCATCAATGGATATGTATCTGCAAGTATGTGAATTCCTGAGATTTAAACAGAGAGAAGAAACCACTTTGAAAGAGACATTTTCAAGGGTGGCGGAACCAAATAAAATTGGTTAATTGTGGCTGTTAGGTTGCATTTTTAGTGACTCCTGTCACCTGCCAAAGCAATGCTTTGTTCTTCCCAATGCTGCTGCTTGTGGTGGGCTGCTGAGATTTTATTTTAGGGCCACCAGTTTTTTGCTGTCTGTGTTCAGACAGATAATTGATTTGTGCTATTTCTGAGCTCAGAAATCAGAATACACCATGCTTTCAGTTTTACATAGTGGAGTGAGACGGAAATAATAGAGCACCTGTAATATTTCTTTGAATCTTGAGCCACTGACCTAGATTATGTGACTGAAGTAGACAAAAATGTTCAGTTTCTTGCCAGAGAGCCCACAGTGCATGAAATATCAGGTTAGCCGGTTCACTGAAATGAAAAAGCCTTGAAGAAAAGAAAAGGGGAGAAGTCTGGCTATAAAACTCAAATTAACAAAGGTTTTAGTATTAAAGAACAAAAACAAAAAAAAGTGTATATTGAGCAATTTCAGTTTTTCCTTTCAAAAATATCCATTGATGCTTGTTAGGATTGTTCAGAAGATCCTATTTATACCATCTATATGCTTGAAATATAGAAATACCTTTGCATTATTTATTTCTTTTCAGATTATGATCTCTACACATGATTTCTTGTAACGTGTTTTTTGTACTGAATTATTTGATTTTTATGTCTCTTCGGTCATTCTGTATCTCCCACTTCTCTAAAGTATATTTTTTTCCACTTTTGTTGAATCTGCAAAAGTTTTTCACAGACCAAATTAAAAGACAGCTGAACTTTGCAGACAAGTGAGGCTTAAAGACACCAATTGTTGAAGAAACCTTGCCTGGTTGCCAGCTTTCATATTTAAATTCATTACTGTTGTGAGGTGGCTTATTTATAACCAATCTGTTTGGGTCATGAACTGCCCTATAAACACCAATGATGCCCTGGAAAGGCCTTGGTGTAACAAAATTGCTGTTTTCTACCCTCTTAGGTGAATGTATTTAGGAGAAATCATTCTAAAGTTATTGCATTTTTTCAAAGTTCACACAGAAAACACACATGTCACTAAAATATCAAGCTGTGCACTCCTTCATGGCCATGCACTGACTACATTTCACTGTCTGTGGTTGTTATTGAGGTGTCATAGTCTGTAAAGGAGTTAATCAGATGCTGAAAAGCAGGTAGAGTCAATGCAGCCCATTAAAAATGAGAATAGAAAGGTGTGCACACAAGCAGTGATGGGCAGGTTTTCCTTATGGAAAAACACTTTGAAATAAAACAGCTCTCCAAGGATTCCTGATTGCCTTCCTCGGAATGGAAATGAAGATGTGAAAGCTGCTGGGCTGCACTCTGCACAAGCTGCATTCATGTTAAAAATGGGATGTCTAGCGAGAAATGAAGCACACTTATAATTGCCAGGCTATTAGTCTAGCAAAGAGCAAACTGCCTTCTGACTCTTGTGATTGACTTATGGCTGGGGGAGCAGAGGGCTCTGCTCTGGGTGTTTACCTGCAGTAATGAGCAGTGGTATTAGTCTTCTGGGTTGGCTGAAGTCCTGCTCTCTTCCCAGCAGCTGGCAAACACAGTGAAATCAATCTTGCATCTTTCACAACTTCTGGATTCAATTTAGGAAATAAATACAGAAATGATCAGCATTTTTCTAGCAGATGAAGACTGAAATATACTGTTATCATTAAGCAACTTGAATAAAAAACAAGGCAAAAGACAGGGTGAATACATAACAAATTTATGCATGCCACTGTTTGCTCAGCATGGAATGCAGAGGTACCCTGAGGGTTCTATTTGTTCATCATTTTTTAATATTCAATGCAGAAGGGCTTCCTCCAAGAGATCCCTGTGCCTATTTCATTTTGGCTCTAAATATATATTTTTCAATTAACAGTCTGGTTGTGGAGTTTGCAGCACTCTGAGTCTTATCTTAGCCCCTACCAATTTTGGAGTTTCAGGGGAGAGTAACTCTCTGAGTGATGGGCCTATGAAGCTGCTGCATTTTTGTAGCCCTGAGGGACAGGCTGGGAAGTTGGGTTTTCATCTCTCTGCACTACCATTATCTTGTTTTGCAGCACTATTTGCTGCTTCTATCATGGGGACACTGATATCTACCAAATCTTCTGGCCTGGGCTGGTGTTCATGAGACCAGTCATGGATTTGGTGTGTTGGCAGATAGAGCAATCCAAATTGTTAACTTTTACATTTTCTACTGTGATATTTCCCAGTTTCTGCCACACCACCTCCGTACTGGCACTGTGCTGCACCCTCAGGACTGCCTGCCAGGGCTTCCTTCCTGCATCATGTCTCAGGCGGTTGCTGTAAATTTTTACTCCAGGAAATGTTGCTCTATGCTCTACCTAATTCTTGTCAAGGTCAAACATCTTATTGCCTACTTTAGGGTGTATAGAATAGCAACAGAATTGGTCTGAGGGAAGAAATGCTGTGACTGGTGGTTTTGTCACCCAGACCTTGTCTGTCTCTTCTGATGCTGTGTCTTTTTATTGCCCTTCTGTTGTCTGACCACATTATGTTCCATCTTGTAGCAGCTGGATGTGTTGTTTTTTGGTTTTTTTTTTCCAGTTAAGCAAAACTTTAATGATTATACTACATTTATTGAAATAAAAATGAAAATCCCTATGTCCTGTGTGCCTTTTAAAAAGTTGACTATGCAGTCTAGTTTTGTCAAATTAGTCTGTCTAAAACTGCTTTCAGACCACATCCTTTATGTGGATTAGAGATTATTGATGCTTTGTTTCTTGTGTGCAGTACATGTAATGTGATATCCTGTCAATAAGATTTAGGTGGTCTTTGTAGAATATACCCTTTTATGCCCTTGAGCTTTGTCAAGTTTCTTCTCTGGAGTATCTAATGTGACAGGCAATTCAAGCGACCCATGCAGAGTGTGCCTCAGTTTCCTGTGCTGCTGTTTTTAGTCACACCATCAATAGTACAGACTGCACTTCAAAATTTTCCAAGTTTTGGTCCTCTTGCTCTGCTCACCTGGGTGTGTCCAAGCAGTAACACCTGGGTCACAACCACGGCTGTTCCTTTTCCCAAGTCAACACATTTCTCAGCTGTACTCAGGGATGTTGTGTTTTCTAAATAGCCTGATTCGCTCCTAAGGCAAACAGGACATTATGCAGGGAAGCATGAGAAGATTTTTAGTGAGGTTAAATAATGCTGTTTGCCCTTGCTGCCTCCTTTGCATCCAGAGTAGCAGTGCTTTTGTCATAGCTGCAGCAAAGGAGCAAACCAAAGCAATCCTGTCACGTTATTTCCGGCAGTGCCAACACGCCAGGAAGTCATTGTGCCAGGTACTGCCTTTGCAGGAATGTCACCATGAGGGAAGGGACCAAGAGTTCCTTGGTGGTGCTGCAGAATACCAATGTTTTCCCCTGTCCCAGTTACAGCCTTATGGGACAGTATTTTAAATTGCTTAAGTAATCATTAATTCAGTTGCTAGGAGATGGAATGCATTAGATCATTCCACAAAATATTTTCAATTAAATCCAAAGAGACTATGGAAGAAGCCTGATGTTACCAGTGACTTTTTATCAAGGCAAAAATTTAAACCAGTCCTTTTCATGATCAGTGAAAAGCACCAATTCCTGCTAAAGGCCATTGACGTTAGGAAGGTTCCAGAATTAACAGTGTTAGTGCTGAAGGCCTGCTTACACTGAGCAATTTATTCTGCTTTTGGCTTCAGCCAGAGTAAGCTAACTACTTAATTTTACAGCGGAACTTACTGCCTTGTAAAATGTTCTTGTATTTAGTTGTGGACGAAAAGTAGCAAAGGTGCAGTTGAAGCTGATTGTTCCTTTGTCAGCTTTGTGCTGCCTGGGGACTTCATCAGCTGAGAGCAGAGCACTTCATGAAAAACTCTGGCTTCACTGACCTCAGTGAGGAAGGAGTTTTATCCCCTGCCTTCAGAGGAAGTCTCTCTTTGATGAGAGTGAGGAACAAGGATCAAATCCAAGACCAACCAGAGTGAGTAGTTTTCTATGCTCTCTCTGTTAGACAAATAGAAACTTTTTGTTTCTCTCTAGACTGTCAGTTTGGCACCAGCTGGAGTGTAGAATTAATCTTAATTAAACAGTGTAAATTTAGGGAGCTCCACTGAAATTAGTTAAGTAATTGTGAAAGAAATGTGAATCAAAGCTTAGATTTTGACTAAATTTTAATAAAGGTTTACATTTCTTTAAATTTTTAACTAACAGCAATTCTCAGACTTCTTTTAAAGAAACATTTTAAACCAATGAAAGAGTGTTACAGTACAATTGAAATTGAATCATGCTGTAAAGGATGAAAATGTACAAGATTCCCTATTTTTAAAAGAAGTTTTGAATATGAATATTATGCATTTAGCTTGTATTTGCTTGACTATGTATAACTCCAAACTGAACTTCAGTGATTTCTATTGAAAGACTCGTTCTGTCAAATGCATGCTGAATTGGATTTCTTTGGATATTTTAAAAAGCTCATTGTCTTTAGGGTATAGATTCTAGTGCTATTTATCAATCTGTTCAATAAACATATATTTCTGGAGTCAAGCCTGAGAGTTTAACCTTAGCTATCAAAATCCTTTTTAAAATCTGTGATTTATCCTGAAGTACAGCATTAGAAGGGTGATTTTTCAGGTTTTGCTGTTGTGCCACCAACTTTTCCTTTTCGAAATGGATAGATCTTTCGAGACTGGAAAAAGATGTTTCTGTTTCCACACAGATAATTTATCACAGCTGCAAGCCCAAAGTGCAAGAAAAGAGTTTCCAGTTTTGAACTGGAAGAATTGCCTATTCTCAACTTTGTGAATACATATAACTGCTCTTTTGCTTAGAACTCCGGGGGAGAAGATATTGAGTTCTGAATTTGCTTTATATGTAAAGCCTGAACTTTGATGATTGAATAGGTTAGGCAAAATATTCATTTAATTATACACTTTAGATATGTATAGCATCAGTATGTTGTTCCCATGTGAATGAAACAACTCTTAAAATCTAAGATTTTGGGTTTAGGGTTATTAATGTTATGGTATTGCTATGTCTTCTCTCAGCTATGATATTGATGCCTTAAAGGACTACCCAGAAACAGAGACTAGACAGGAATAAAGGAATAAAGGAGGGATTTATTTGAAAGGCCTTCAGGTGCACACTTTGGGCTCCAGAGGTCCTGCCTCAGTGCATCCCAAAATGGACAATGACAGGTCACTAGTGCTTCACACTTTTATATCAACATAAATTTACTAAGCCAATTATGTGATTTCCCCCAGCTTTCCGCCCTCTCCCCAAGATGAAGATTTACAGTTCTTGTTCTGAGTGTCCTTGGAGAGCAAGTTAGAGGTTTTGTTATGTCTACCTTAGCATAGAGAACAGCACTTAACAAGCTACAGGAAACTTCAGAGTCACACTAGAGGTACAGGATTTGAAAAATATAAAAGTTAAAATCTAAGGCATCAATATAAGGCTGCTGTGCAAAGGATACTATTTGATATTTGATACTCTTACAAGCACTACTTACATTGCCCCTTATAGAAGGCACTGAATAGCAATTATGGAAAGTGCTGTGATGAGCATTAAATTCTGCAAAATACTCCAGTGAGGGTAAGGCTGTGTACAGAATACAGAGCAATGCTTCCTTCCTCTGGAACCAGACAGGGCCTGGAAAAGCCCTGCTGGTAGGGATGGGCAAGAGAGCACTTGCCTTTGGCTCATCTCAGGGAAGGGCTGAAGGCAGCAGGAGCCAGCCTGTCCACACCTCCTCCCCTGCAGGGTGCCAGGGCTGGGGTGATGCTTGCTCCCTGCTCTGCCATTTGCCTGCCTTCTGAAACCAGCCTTATCTTAGTTCTGCAGCTGATTGAATGCCTGGGGAGTCATTGATCTGGTTCTTTTGAATTCAGTGGACACCAGATTGGGATCATAAAGAGAGAAGATGAAATAACGAAAAACTAGTCTGATATACATTAGAATCTTCAGCCTCTGGATTATTAAGAACAGGGTGAATGACTGGGGAAACTCCATTGAACTCAGTGCACATTATTTCTCATCTTGCTTGAAAGACAGGACCAATTTTCTACCTATAAATTCAACACTTGACATTACAAAATCCAGTTAGTTGACTAGACTTAAAAGCAGGTTTGGATGTATGTCACTGTGGCACATAAAATGAAAAGATTTTAATTTAAAAAAATTAGAAGGTTTTC
Organism: Erpornis zantholeuca; assembly: GCA_013400515.1. Lineage (NCBI taxonomy): Eukaryota > Metazoa > Chordata > Aves > Passeriformes > Timaliidae > Erpornis > Erpornis zantholeuca. The sequence goes on along the minus strand of VZTN01025489.1, from coordinate 86,476 downwards.
TTACTTAAAATTTTTATTTCTTTTATAAGTAAGGTGTTTTGTTAAAAGTTACTTGATTGGTTAAATAGCACAAAGTTTTTTTTACTACTATTGGATGAGATAGAGTATATGTTGAAAACACATACAAGAGAGTAACAAATTAGAGTGAAAAACCACCACCTGCTATTCTGCAAACAAGAGATGTTCACAAAACTTTTATTAATTTTTTTTCTGAGAACATGAAATGTTTACAAAATTGGTTTTTTTAGAAAGTAAGAAGTTTTTCCTTGGGAAGGAAATTGTTTTTTTAGGCTTGCTGCTGGATCTCTCTAAGATCCACTAAATGTCAGCCCCACAGATGTAAATCTTCTTTTTAAGTCTGTCACTGTGACTAGGTCAAGAGTTTCAAATTTTGTTTCAGTTTTTGCATCTGCAAAATGTGGAAGTACTTTGCTGGCATGTTCTTGTTGTGGTTGCCTAAGAAACTTTTATAGGGTTGGAAGCCTGGACCCTTTTCTAAGTGACAGGGACCTCCAGGAGCATGCAGTCAGGAGCTTTCCCAGAGCCAGTGATCAGCCTGAGCAGTGCATCACTGCAGAGGAGAACACACTGATGAGGAGACAACCACAGGTAACATGTTTACTCCATCTGGAGTAAACTGAATACCAAATGAAAGATTTTCCAATTAGACTATCTTAGGTAATAGAAATAAATTAGAAGAGCAAAGAACAGAATTTTCCATAAATCTTGAAATAATTAAAAGTTATGGACACAGCCTATGATGGCTGTGATTAAAAAGTACGAAAGGTGTGTTTACAGAGTTCACTAGCTCTAAATGTCCAAAATGAAAAGCATCCCATGGGCAATTTAAAAATATATTGCAAGTCAGCTCTCCAAACTCTTGAACTAAAAATGGCTTATTTGGTTGAAAAAAATATTTTTTCCCCCTCTAATAATGTGGGAAATTGCAAGAAAATGAGTCTCTCCTTAGAAGGGGAAAAACCCCAAAGTTATTTTATTTAATTGCTAGTCAATAGGAAAAGGAAATTAATGCTCATGCACCAAAAGTATACTTTTCAATGCATTGGGTTCTTTTTACCATGTTTGCTGACTTTATATAGCATAGCAGAAAGTTCACACCTGACCTGAACATTCTGGTAGAGAAATTGATATCAGACCAAGAGGAGAACTCTGGATTTCTGCCATAATTACCATACAAACTTTTTCTAAAATGGTTAACAGGCACTTGATTGAAAAGATCTGATTTTTCATCTTTCCTATGAATAGTTAATGGTCTGTCCTGATGTTGGCTGTTGCTTCTGAAAATACTCCTTAGTTTCTAAGATGATTTTAAAAGAAAGTCTCCAGCATTTCCTTCAGCTGGAGCCCTAATGTGGGTCACAGCTGTTTGTGATAAAGGCACTGCAGACAATAATGCTGTGACAGGGCTTTGGAACTATTTAAATGTAGCTAAAACTAGAAAACTGAACTGCAAAATCTTCATTATTGTCACTTTGTCCTGTGCTTTCTAAGTGAAGAGCTGGCATGGATTCTTGTGTACTGTACAGTTGCACAAGATTTGTAATATTTTAGTCTCATATATATAAGGTAATAACATTCACCTTTCCATTTATAAGTTATTTTCTAAAAGTGTTTGTGTTTGAAGGTTTACATAAAGCCAATAAAAAGACAGCTTAGTGATGTGTGCTACAGAAAGTGTATTTTAATAAGAAAAGGAAAAAACAACTAAGTGTTTTCCAGTGGCTATCATGCAGTCACCTCTCATATTTTTCACTTAGTCTGTCATATTTACATAAGTACTACAACCTACCAAAAAATGGAAATATAGAATAAAGGAAATCAAATGCAAATAAGTATTTAATTCTGTTTATATTAGTGGCCTCTGTTGAGTATGGCAATAACTGAGGTTCCTGGCAAAGGATCTTTTGGAGTTCACGTCCAGATGAAGAAAGTGAAATTAAATACTTAGTGTCAAATAATATGTATAAATAAGATATTAGTAAGGTGCCTATACCAATATTTGACATGGTATGACATTCTGAGAGGAAAATCTGATAATAAATCCCATCAAATGGTGTGATATACCAGTAGTATATTAGGATATTTTAATTTTAAATTCTCCTGGCATCAGTTCTTTTAAGTATGTGTGTTTCTGTATCATGCAAATAGTTTTCCTTTAGAGCACAAATTGGATTACTCTCTGCTGTTCGAATTAATTGTCATATTACTATCAATAATATTCAATGGCATTTCCATAACACTTTAACAGTGAAGAATTTTAATAGTATTGCTGAGTTATTCTCCAGACTTAGTCACATTCCTGAACCTTTGAAGGAAAATGCAAAGAACATGGTTTCCAAGCACTTAGAAGAAACTGGCTAGCAAGCTGATCGATTTTCGATTATCTTGCGTTAGAAGGACTTAAAACTAACTTGTCCATATTCTTCACAGAACAACAGGAACTTCCAGAATTCCAAACTCAAGTGTTTTTATTCATCAATGGCAAGAAAGGATAAAAAGTCCTGCTCCAAATGTCTGCCTTAGACAGAGACTCCTAAACAGAGTCTTTGCTGCCAAAAGCCCAAAATGCCACTATCTGTCTCTAGCCCCACAGTTCAGTGGGGTAAGGCTGTGTGAGGGGAGTTATCTGTCTGGGGCTTTTTGTTGCATGTCTTTTGTACCAAAAGTTAAAAGGATTTGCAGAAGTTGCATATTGAGCCTCTTGTCTCCCCTTGTGACCAGCTGCCCCAAAGTGGTCACAAAACACGAGTGAGCCTGGAGCTGGATCTTAGCAGAAGGAAGGTGATCTGCAGCAACCCCTTCCAAATGATATCTTATGGTGACTCCAGATACGAGCCTGAACAACAAACTGGTGTACACAAATGGATTCTGCGTGTGCAAATGCCTTCGTAGTAAATGTTACAGCTATTTTAGTGGAAAAGTATTGTTTTGCTATTGTGACAGCTTGATAATTAACATCAGGATTGTATTAAACAACTATTAGGGCGTTGAGGCTTCTGAGTTTAGATATGTTCATGTGTTAGGGGACTGCTGTGTGTTTGCCACCTCTCTGGGATCCATCTGTATAGATGACATGACCAATCCATCAAAAGCCTAATTTCAAACCCTCTGTAAAACCTCTGTCAGAGCTGTCAACCAGTGATGAGGCAGAAACTACAGTTTCAGTAGTATGTAAAGCTTTAAATGATAGTCTTTTGCCCAGTAATAAACATTGGCAGTGTTCTGTGATGCTAGTCAGTATGTCTAAAAAGAGATGAATATACCCTCAAGGGCAACCTTGCAAATACCTGTCATTTAGAGGTAGGTGGAATTGGAATTTTCCCCTAACTTATTGTTTGTATTTCCCCATCCCACAAGTCATTTTCAGCTATTCATACATGCTCAGCATCTAGACTGGCACTAGAATTTGGTGTCTGATATGATTAAAGTGACAAACTGAGAGTAGGAATCAGAACAATGTTTTTTAGAGTGTCATCTCTCTGAATTAGGGTGGTGGTTTTGTGTAGCTTGAAGGGATGTGGAGAGCCAGGCTGAATGGTGGAGAGAATATGGGTTCATAAAAGCACTGCACACTTCACATACCAAGATGTATCTTAGCAGCAGTAAGTGGTATGTTGGAAAGTGGTTTTTTTCTGTTTCTATACATGCTGCATACACCTGACTATACTTGCATATGAATTTTGGGTTTATTTAATTTGGGGGTAATTTTATTTCATTCTAAGCACAGGTGAATTTAAGACACCATTTAAGCTATGCTTATTTCAGCCTATGATTATTTGTTTAGAAATGACTTTGGGGAGAAAAAAAGCCTGTGTATTAAAACTGGAACAAAGTTATGTGTGTAAAGGTTTTACACAAATAACCAGCTTGTGAAAGAGATGGCATTTCTTAAGTATAAATTTTACATCCAAATAATGAATTATTACTAAACCTTATTTTTTAAACCTTAACAAGACCTCAGACAAGAGAACAGTCAAATATATTGAATTATGAGAGAGAGGTACCCAACAATATCAGAAATCTACTTCAGCACAGAAACAAAAAATTAATATTCAAACAGTGATTTTTGATACCTATTTACCACAAACTTTCTAATGAGGACTAACTTTCAAGCAGTTAATCTTGAATTTCTCCTCTAATATGATTATATAATTAAATCTATCTCACAGATGTGTTGCCCTATAGATCACTTATGATGTAGCAATGCTGCTTCTGCTTTCATGAGGATAAACTGAGTGAAATATTAAGGCTTTTATTCATTAATTCTCAGTCTTGTTTTGTAATGACATGATTTTGGACAAATGAATGTTATCTGCACATCACTGCAGAAAATACTCAAAAATCAAATATAAGCAATGCACAGTAGTCTTTACATTTTATTTCAAAAAAATACCCAAGCTAACCCTATGGAATCTTATTCAGTTTACAGACAGTCTTGGAATTTTCAGTAATATTTTTCTGCTATTTTTTCCCTGACTTTTCCTGTAACATACTCATTTCTTAATACAAGATTGGAGAGTTGTAGGATATGGATGGCTGGTGAATGACTAACAGTGTTTAATAACACTTGGGAGAATGACTAAACATTGGCTGAAAATATTTCCCTGCACTGGAACTGCAGTGAAATTGCTGTGCCGAGAAAATTGCTGTGGAATCAGAACGCTGCTCGAGTAAATAGAATAATTTATTTCATTCATTAGGGTCACTAGACAAATTAGCTGCAGCTTTTCCTACAGACTGACACTACTACATTAAATGTGGAAGAGTGGAAAATGCAGAAAAGTGCTGATGGAACAAGGAAATGATTTGAAATATTAATTCTGTGGAAGCCTCTGTCAATATTCTTTGCAGATGAAATTATCCTAGTGTGCCATGATAAATTCTCAGCTGTAATGAATACGACCAGTCCCTTATGTATGTCTGCACAGTTTTATCTTTCCTGGGTCCTTCCAATTCTTATGAAAGTCAGCAAGGAGCTAAAACATAACAATTTCTTAACTGAACAATTTTAAACATGAGTGCTTAAATCTGGCTGTTTAACTGCACGGTGACCTTGTCCCCACAGATTGCTGCCGCTTTGGTGCAGAACAGGAATCTGCTCTCAGAGCCTTCTGACACTCAGAGTGTGTCTCCAAAGGAAGCTGGAGAAGCTCCAGCCAGAGGTGGAGAAGCAGAGTACAAACCACCACTTGTACACAGCTACACCTCAGCCCAGAGGAGCATTGTGACAGTTCACAGTGATGCTTTAAATGGCTACCTAGAAACAGAAAGTAGACAGGAATAAAGGAATAAAGGTCTCACAAATATTTATTTGAAAGGCCTTCAGAGGTACACTCTGGGCTCCAGAGGCTCCTGCCTCAGTGCATCCCAAAATGGACAATGACAGCTCACGAGTTCTTCACACTTTGATATCAGCATCAATTCACCAACCAGAAGCCAGCCAAGGATGGAATTTCCCCAAGTTTGCCTCCCTCTCCCCAAGATGAAGGTTTACAGTTCTTGTTCTGGATATCCTTGGAGAGCAAGTTAGAGGTTTTGTTATGTCTATCTTAGCATAGAGAACAGCACTTAACAAGCTACAGGAAACTTCAGAGTTACACTAGCAGTACAGGATTTGAAAAATATAAAAGTTAAAACCTAAGGCATCAACAGGAATTCATGTCCCCAGCTCACACAAGGGTCAGCTCCTCAGCCTGTGCTGCTCTTGGGTTCACTCTGGATGTGAGCTGTGTACAGGCATTTCCTGCTCATCAGTGAGGGGTGAGGCTGTTGGGGTCCTCTGCCAGAGCCATCAGTTGATTGCAAGAGCTTCCAGTGGTCATGGCCCACGGCTAACACAAGCCTTTCACCCCTAAACTGCCTTACTTGAGTAGCCTTGAGAAAGGCTGCTAAACTAACTTCTGCTCCTCTTTAAAAAAAGACATTGAGTAAATCTGTTAAAGATCACATTAGTAGAGTCTATAATTTTATTCTCTATCATTATGAATCATTATATACAATCTTTTTCCTGTTTTTGTTATCTCAAAATCAATTTTTTCTATTTGAATGATCTGTAGATGGGCTATAGATTATTAAATATGATACCCCCCTCAATTCTTTTCTCTTATGTTTTTAGGTACGATTGCACAGCCATGATTTGCCATAATGGCTTATGAAAAATTAAATAAAGACTGAAAAAAACCCCATCTCTAAATGCTGAAATGTCTTTCCAGTGAGAAATCATCACCTGCAAATGAACAGACGTGTCAGACTGGAGGAACGATGTGCTCATGGTATAGTCTCTGCATGAAAGTTTTCTGAATGTGCTGCAAAAATACTTCTTTTTCTTATAGGCTGGCAAAATTCTGAGGAGCCTCCTTAGTTCCTTTGTTCCATTAGAAGGCTATAAACTAGATGTGATCAGAATATTTCTTTATGTAAACATTTAATTCTAATTCAAAGTCCATCCCGATTTAAGTCATCTCAGCAGTCTGAAGCTAAGGCATTTCGATGTCTCATAGGGGAGAGCAAACTTATCCAGCAGCTCTCTCTGTATACCTAATATTCTCTAATATCCAAGCACCCAGACATCTGTTTTAGGTGGTGGAAGGTTTTGTATGAATGTAAAAACCTATCCAGTTCACATTGCTTTTTCTCAGGGCACAAAGCTGCTCAAAGGACAGGGAAGCACAGGGATGAACTCCTTCCCAGATGCCTCCCTGGCATTCTGCAAATAAGAGCCCTCCCCAGCCTTGTCCCTAAAAGTGTCTTTGTTTAAGTCCCAGGTAGTTTTTACTTCTATCAATACTTCTCCTCATATTCTAAAGCCACAACGTTTTAAGCACAAGTTTAAAATTCAGCATATTTACCCTATAAAAATTAATTTGTTTTAAATTCATAACTAAATTTTTATATTGTTTTCGTTTTTAATACCTTGGAAAACTGTGAGCACTAGGAATTTACCTCCACATCTTTTGTACATTAGCATAGAGAGAGTCAATGTTTTTGTTTTACACTCCTGAAGTGTAACTGCATGACTACACTGTACCAGTAATGGACTTTACCTACCTGAACAGTAAGCTTTTAACTTTCAATTTTCCCTCTCTTACGTACACATGATGAAAATTCTTTTTCAGCCACAGCTGTTTAATTTTGCCAGAACACATTAGTTGACATAATAATTCTGTGCGTTGGAAACACTGGTAACACATGGAATTTTATCTACTGGAAACATTCACTTGGCATTTTCCTCCCTCTCCTGCAGCCAAACTAAAGGAATGTCTGTTCCACCAGCTATTTCACCAGGACCAGCTTTTTATCTACTTCTACCTCTGTGTAATCCTGACACTGAAGCAGCTCATTTTTGTAGGACAGACACAATTCAGCTACAGAAGATGTCATTGCCCAAAGATAATGATTTTTTTTTTTTATCTGAGACATAATTTTGCAGTAAAGTATTTTGGTACAAGAAATAGGGCTGACTTTTTCTGATACATGATAAAGTCTTGCAGTATATACTGCATTCAGTAGGTTATCTGTTAGTAGGTATGGATGAGCACTTCAGGGTCAGGCCTTTCTGTTCTCTATGGAATGCAAAAAGCAAAACTTGGAGACAAAGAGCCCCTCAGCCTTAGAAGCTTTAGAAATCAGGTTTGGTCCTTTGAAACTAAGTTATATTGTTGGTTGTGCTTTGATTGCAGAAGTGAGGTAGAAAATAATTCTTCAGGAATGTTTCCTGTGATGGAAATGTCTTAACAGCACAGTATCACATTTTTGAATTATTTCCCATTCCTTGTATTTGGTAATGAAGAGAGAAAATGGTCTGAGTCAACATCTGAAGACACTGTTAGCAAAGTAACTCAGTAGAATTGCTGTAATGAGGTGTTGAAATGAAATGCTAACATGTGCTGCCATTATCGAGTTTAATAAAGGTGTCAGAAGCAAAATACACATATTAATCCATAATTCCCAAGACAATTCTGTTCACTGCAGTTTAGATTCCATGAGAAAACCCAACATGAACTCATAAAGCAATGCACCTTCAAGTCTTTGCCTAATGTTTTTATTTACGGATTGACTTTGTTTTAAAAGGAGTTATTTTTTGAAATAAGCATGATGGACACAAATAAAGCACGAATAGCTCCAGGGATTCATAACTGGGCAGTCAATAAAGCATTTTGGTGCTCATTCATAGATTTGGATGTTGTCCCCACTAGTAAAATTTCAGTGTGAAGTGATGAGTTATGTGAATCCTCTTGCTGAAGGATTCAACTTAGGATTTTTGTCTGCTGCATATGTCTTCACTAGGATGTGCAGATGGAGTGATTTTCTTTCTTGATTTCACACCTGTGATGAGAAATGGAAATTCCTCAGTGATGGGGGACTGGTGACTTGCTCAGTGTTGAGTCCTGTATTTTAATATTTAGGAAAATGCTATAAAATGAAGGATTTCAACTCTAATTCTCTTGGACTAAGGGCAGAGTTCTGCACAGGTTTGCATCTCGAAAAGAGCTCTTAAAGTACTCAGCCACTGGGGAAAAAAAGTAATTGCTACCCTTGCTGATTATTTTAAAATCCCAACCCTGATTTTCTATTTTCCCCTAAAACAGTTCAGAGAAAATATTTTCAGGCTCTTTCAGTTCTCTGTAATTATTATTCACTCTCTAACCTCTTCAGTATGCTGGAGCACAGTCCTTTCTATTTGTTCCAAAAGGTGAATATCTTCATCCTCAAACTGTTCCATTGTTAGAAATGGAATTGTGTGGAATCAATTATTTTTCAATGTGACTAATGAATCACACTGAAGTTCCTGTCCTATGAACTGCAGAGTTATTATACCTAAGCGATAGTTTTCAGCTGCATTTAGTTACCCTGAATTCGGTTGGCATCTTTCATCACAGAAAGCCATTCTATCAGCTGGTGCCTAACAGCTCTTTTTTAACTTTAGGATTGGTTACTCACTCTAATCTAGGCAACAGCTATTTATGCTTCAGGTAATATTTGCTGGATTTTGGTACAAATGTTCAAGTTCCTTCAGGATACAGTAACCTGGCAACTCAAATTGAGATTCCTGAAATTGGTGGACAGTTAGGAAAGTATTTCTTCACTTCTCTTTTACTGGTGTCCTCAGGGAAAGGGAAACATACACTTAAGTCCTGTGCCTGAATCTGTTTCATAATCTTTTATCAGAAAGTAATTAAAATTTAATTCCCTCAAGTAGTCAGGCCACTTAAGGGAACGTATTCAATCATGGAATTGACACCAAATTTTTTGGATAATAAATGCACTAAATGAGCACTTGGCATCTCTACTATTCCTCACTCATAAATGAATTTTATACTGTCATTGCTTCAGTGGCAATTTAGGATTGAACTGTTGCCATGCAGTCTATGCTTTGACGCTTACAGAATCAAAACACACTGAGTCACTTGAGTTGTCCTCAACACCTCAGGCTTGAGTTGCCCTCAATGATCGAGCCTGAGAATTAAGAAATATTTGAGTCTGACACAAATCTTGCTTCATCTATTCTGCTGATGCATGTTAGCCAGACAAGAAGTAACCCTTACAGAATTCAGCAGGGTGAATAATGTGGGGTTTCTGATTAGCTAAGTGCTGATATCATTAAGAGTATCAAGATAACTGAATTGAATGTTTTTAATGCTTATACGTATGACTGCAAACTGTGATTACTTTCTAGCCAATCTATCTGGCATCCTATCTCTGTTACCATATCACACAAATGTTTATTACTAGTTTCTTTGCACTTACATGCTTTGAAATAGAGGAGGTCACACACTCCTGATTTTTCTTACTGATTTAGAGAATAGTTTTTGAAGAGTTGGCAGAATTGCATAGTTGTGCCTATACCTTCACCAACTGATGCTTGAAAGCACCTAATAAAGGAACTAAACTATGAAATAATGTTGGCTGCTCTCAAGAACAGCTAACAGGAACTTGACAAGGACAGGGAGGGAACAGTATCTCGGGATCAATGGTTTCATTTCAAATGAAGTCAGGGTATTTCCCTCTTATTTTCATGTCAGACCAATTATAGTGATGTGCTTCCTGATATCAGCGAACAATGATTTATCTTTTTAGCTACAAAATGAAAGGCTAATTAAAAAAAATAAAAAGAAAATCCAAAAGTAACCACCAGCATGACTCTGAAGCAGCGCCCCAGTTAAAATGGTGATTTACTGCAGATATTCAGAGATTTAATTAAGTCTTCTGTGGATACACACAATAGCAAGTTAAGTGTTACCATTTATCAGCTGAATTTGTACCATTATCCCAGAGGTAATATGTAAGGAGAGCTGCTTTGTCCTTACCACTGCTCTAAGAGCCTTTCAGGGAGATTAACTGTTACAGCAAATCCGGGATCAGTAAACAGCCCATAGGAATTTCTCCATTTCTGTTGTTTTGATTTTTTGATGGCAGGTACATTTCCAGTAGGGGCTTAAAATCCCATTTAATAAAGGTCTTGGACTTACTACGGACTTTTTTCTTTAAAAAAACCCCTTACCTCCGTGGCATTCCTGCCTTGTGTGCTTTAGGATCCTGTTAAACAACGATGCCCAATCTTAAGTACCCCATTGTGTGGGTGACCTGTGCCCGAGGCCACTCAGGGGGTTTTGCTTTCTTCCCCTGGTCACAGAGTGTTCAAAGAGGTCTCTGGTGAATGATTTGATATATTGATACTGTTACTATTTTAAAAATAGGTAGTGTGCGTTCTGCAAGAGATAATGGTGGGGAGAATGGGGAAGAGTCACGACTCTGAATTGGCTGCTCTGGTTAGGATCAGTTGTTATATTCCATACTTTGCTTGCTGCTTTAGCATAGCTCTGGAGCTTTGTGCAGGAGTATGTACAAGTGAGTGAAATATGCTGGCATTGAGCAGGATAAAACTCCTGCTGGTTTCCTCTGCTGCTGCCCGTTGCAGGATCAGCTGTGCTGAGATTTGGATTTTCTTTATTTCATGGCTTTTCTTCTTTGTTTTATAGATGATTTATCTTAAGATATTCATTGCCATAGTAGACAAGCTGGATTTTTTTTTTCTTATGTGTAACTAAATGTATTTGAGAGCCAGGATGAGAACTGTGAATGGCTCTTAATTTTAATGTTTAGTTACATAGAGGTTTCTTAAAAAAACTTAGTATTTTAATACAGGGAGGGGGCAAGGGAGACAAACTCCTGAAACTGTACTCTCTTAAAAGTTTTGGGAATAGTTTGGACAGTCAAAATAAGATAGTGGATAGAATTGTGACATTTTGTGAAACTTAGTATTGTGTTCTATTTGCCTGTGGTATGGTTTCAGCCCTTGTAAATATAAACATTTTCTTTCTCTATAAGCATTTGTTTGTTTTTCAAGGTTAAATCCTTCTCTGACTGTAATGGACAGAAAGTTTTATTACCTCTCAATCTCAGTCATAGTAATAATCTCATTTGCTTGGTATCATTCTAATTATTTAGTTTCCATGTTACACTTTTTTTCCTAACTTCCTAAATCAACAAGAACAAGCTGGCAGCCATGCAGTTGTATGACATTGTCATATGGAAGGGACTTACAGCTTTTAGGATGTAAGAAATTATTAAGGTTCCTGTCATTTGCATAATGCTCTCCAGGAACTGGCATATGGCACCATGAGAAGACAAAATGCCACAGTAGTATCAGCTGGCTGTGAATGCTTGGAAAAGACAGTGAATACATTTTCAAAGGATTAAAAGTTGTGGTCTAAGTAAAGTCCAGTACATATCTATCCTGAATATGTTTGCTTCTGGTTAACATACAAATAGAACTGCCATGCTTTGAACAGTTTTGATACAAGTGCTGTGCAAAGTGTTTGAACTGTGGTGAACACAGGGATTCATCCTTGTAGGAGTGGGCCCACGTGATGTAACACTGCAAATTGCTCTGACAAAATAGAGGAACATTTATTACAATATACTACATTCTTAAGTATCAGGAATCAAATGTATTTCTGCCCAATAAGCAAAAAGCAAGTAGAGAAAGTGGTCACAGTTGTGGTTTCACAAGTCCATGACAAAGTGCCATTCACATTTAGGAAACACAGAGTTTGTGTGACAGGGTTTTGCTTCTGCCTACAGCCAGGGCTGCGTGAATCGCGATTCTGGACTGGAAAAAATGTAAAGCATATACAGTGATGTGAATAAAATTTATTGCAAGCTACCTCCCTGTATTTCCATAAAGTCTGTCCTTGAAGTATCCTGATGCCTTTGATCACTGTCATGCCTTACATTGATCAATGCAAGATCAAATTTAAGGATAACAACAAGGAACACTGTAAGGACAAAGAGAATCTGCAGCTATTCTTATACAGTAGCATACTTGGAATACATGAACAAATCCTGGCTTAGTCTGAAAACTGTGTTTCAGGCTTTTCATTAAAAAAAAATCCCTAATTCACCATATATTTCTATAACCCTTTTTCTGTAGTGAGGAATTCCCTAGGCTAGGTCTGTTTTGTGCACCCTTTTTTCCAGCTGAGCTGGATGTGTCTTGGTGGTGTTTCATTGAATGAGCCATTGATTCAATTAGGGTTAAAGCAAATTTCTCTTAGCTCCTATTTTGCCCTTTCTGTTACAGTCTTCACGGATTACTGCAGGAATTCCAAGTGGCAATGCAGTTTGTGATCTGAAACTGTAAAGAAAAGTGAAAGAAACCTAAATTCCAATTCATTAAACTTTAAAATAAACAAGCAAAACTCTTCAACAACTAAAATTACTTTAAATATACAGTACTTTTTGGTTTGTGAAAATAGGAAGAAGCATAAAATTAAGTAGATACTCATTTGGATCTACATCAGTCCCCCTGGATCTTGTTAATCATGTTGTGTACAAACCAATGTATGTGTGAGAACAAACCCCTGACTGCCATGCCATCCAGCTCCCAGCCCTGGCATGGAATGTGGGCTTTGTGAGTAGTAAGAACCACATGTAAAATAAAGTGTTTGCATTCCCATGCCTGCACCAGAGGACTAATATAAACTTTTATGTGGTATTTGTGGTATTATAATGAGAAAAGTTGCTGTTGTTTTTTTACAGCTTCTGGGTATTTAAAATTATGCTAGCATCCTGAAGAATTTAATGCCATGGTTTCCTTTTATTTCATTTTGTTTAAAATTTATTTACTGTGTATCATGGAACATCCTGAGATGGAAAGCACCCACAAGGGTCATCGAGTCCAACTCCTGGCCCTGAACAGAACAGCCCCAGGGATGGCACCCTGTGCCTGAGAGCACTGGGCAAATGTTTATGGAACTCTGTCAGGCTTGGTGCTGTGACCACTTCCCTGGGCAGCCTGCTCAGTGCCCAAACACCCTCTGGGTGAAGAACCTTTTCCAACAACTAACCTAAACCTCCCTCATGTAGGGAAGCCAGAGAAGGTTTTATTCTCTGTGAGCTTTTGCTACTGAATATCTATGAAATAGGAGAAATTAGATCTAGAGTTATTTTTATGTGGCAAATAATTTTTTCTAATTCCAGATAGAAGTTTGGGCAATAAAAAAAATGAAATCTATTTTCAAACAGTTCTGGAGTCCTAGGTGACTGAAAACGGAAAAAAAAAATGAGGAACTGCGAAGGATCCATTTTTCAACCTCTTCATACTGTAGGTCATATATTGTAACAATGTTATATATGAAAGTGAAGTTTTAAGGTTTTGAGAAAATTGTTAAAATTCTTCTTTTCTCAGAAGATTTTCAATTCTGAAAGGGTTTCCCTCTAGACAAGGCTTTCATAAGTGAAGGTCCTAGTTCAGAGTTGTAATCAGACCTAGACAATTAACCAGGTTTTAATTCTCCAGTAAAATGCACCTCAAAGAATTGTTCATGTCAGGATGTGATGAAAACATATGGCATTCAGTGGTCTGGGGCTTAAGGGAGGATTCATCCTATGAAGACCTGATTTCTGTGCTGGTTTTATGATCAGAAGCAGAAATGTAAATTAATTAGGAAGAATGCTTGGCTCAGTCAGCTGGACCAAATTCCCAAAGGTGAACTTTCCCTGTAGAGAAAAGCTTAGAAACCAATAGGCTTTGAATGGCTCATTTGGAGGGGCTGAGCATGATCAACTTGGCTTTAGAAGTGGCCAGGAAAAAGAATGATGTTTCTTGGTGCTGAGAGTCAGTGAGACAAAAATGCAATTTTGGGCAAGTATTGCTATAAAGAACATCAGAAAAACAAAAAGGCTCTGGTCTGTTGTGAGAAAAGAACAAGCCTGAGGATCATCCACACTCCTTCTCTTGGGGCTTGTCTGAGAGCCTGAGGCTGAATGTTTGCTCTTGCACGAGAGGCCCACAAATGGGGGAGGAGGCTGTATGAAAATAATAAACCCTCCAACCTGAGAGTGAGAGAAACATGAAGAACATCTTGCTTTTTTCTCTATTATCTGCTTTTCTTATCAGCTCTGACTTGCCTTAGTGGGCAAGGAGAGAAAGCACAATAGGAGAAAGCACCAAATGTTATTAATTTTCTGTCTTGAGAAACAAAGATAAAGATACAAGGCTGGGTTTGAACGACCTGAGTTAACACAATTTGTATTTTTTCATTGTTTTTTACAATCGAGGCATAACTTGAAAATAGGTGTTTGGGATATTTTTAGCCATTATCTCTGAAGGGAATGGACTGGTTTTTCCATGATACATTTGAATCATACTTCCAAAGCACCACAGAAAATTCTAAATATTGGATATTATTTTAAAGTAAAAAAATAAAAATTTAAATCAAGAGTCTAATCAAAAGCTCAGTGGATGCAAAGGAAAGGATCTCACTCTCCCCATTAGTCCCTGGATCAGATTTGGTTCTCACTGAAGAAATATAAAACTTTCCAGCCATATAATTTACTAAGTTAAAGATTTATTTACCTCTTCTGAAAGCTGGTTGCTTTCAGACAGCCAGATGGTGTAAATATTCATGCTGGAATAAGTTTGCTTGTCGGGGGTATTTAGTGCAAATGATTCTTGCACTTGAAAAAATGCCTTGTCTTTTTCTGCCCAAGAGCTCTGGTAAGTTTTTGATAGGTACTGTAGCAAGAGATAGACTGCTCTAAATACTTGATTTATCAGGATCCCTGACCTTCCTGTCATCCTCTGTGGCTTGCATTATCTTTGGGTATTGAAGCAAACAGAATCATTTCTCCAAAGCGCTGAGCAATTTAACTCTCGTAACCTGTGAAAAAGGCACCAGATGTTCCCGAGGTCCCAAGTTTCCCATCCCTGCTTTGAACTTGTCTCCCTCCCACACAGTTATTAAACTTTGGTTACAGCAATAACAGCTTCTTTTTGAAGACAGTGACAGTGTTGTCTGATGCTCTTAAATTCAGGTTTAAAATCCCATCCAAACCAGTTAAATGGGCAGCACATCAAAGCATGTCAGGAGCTGTAAAGGAGAGGCTGCTGCCTTTTAAGGCAAAATGATAGCAAGATTAGCATATTTATAAGCACAAATGTTTAGAGGACAGGTTTTTGTCCTCCATTACAGCCCTCGAATAACTTTCTTTTCTTTGTCATTCAAAAGAGTAAAAAAATTTACTAAAATCTCCAAAGAGAGCAGCCTTAGGGGGTCCAATGATCACCCAGAGCGAGGCTGTTTTGTAAAGCACGTTCATGTTTCCATGCTGGGTTATTGAAGACAGTGCTGCTGAGGTGGTGTAATGTGCCTCCTTTAAAATGTGTGTAATTGTCACTGACTTCATGAAATCCAAAATACCCTGAGGGTTTCTAAGCATTTCATTTTTTTCCCTACTCATCACAATTTCTCATTAGTGAATGAGAAATGTAGGTTAGAAATCTAAGCAGGTTTTTTGGTATTAGGAACTTCCAGAAAACAAGGTGTCATATATACTTATATGACTTAACAAAGTAATCTCAGTAATTTTCCTTACTTATGTTCTAGAAATGGATTTTCAGGAAAGCAGTTACCATGGCTGTAATTGCCAACAAAAGCAGAGATCATGAAATAATTCTCTTGTCAATTCCTAAGTATTTTCAATGGCTTTTATAAAAGAATAAATTTTGTTGTCTCTTACGTTTTCATCCTTTCTGGAAAAGCAGAAAAACTTGCCATGTTCTTATTCTTGGGGAGGGAAATCTGCATTTCAGCTGGGCAAAATACCTTGGCTAAACAGGGACATCTTTAAATAAATCAGAATGTTTAGCTTTTTGATATCTAACAAAGAGGAGAATCCCCCTTTTTTTTCCAGTTAAAAAACAATTAAAGACATAAGAGAAATCGGAGTGAAAAAAGCAGAAGTGACCTTTGAGTAGATTCTTATGGTAAGAGGAATGAGGAAACCAGTAGGGGACTGACTCATGAATGCCCAGTGGTTTGAATGCCATCTCCACAGATCATGGCAGCATGGCCTTTGGCACTTTCATTACCTCCTAAAATCAGTGGATACGGTCAATCAGACTTGCAGACCTGATAAAAAAATATTGCTCCCCTTGAATCTTAACAGGGCTCCTTCAATCAAAAGTATTCTTATGGTTTGCACTAACACTTTGTCCAGTTTACTGTGGGCAGGAGTTGATTTTGTATTCCTAAAGGAGCATTTTCTCTAGAGAGAGGGTTTCTGTGCTGAACTGGGGTGGGGGGAGGCAGATTTACATGCTGAAAGCTTGAAACTGTAAAAGAGGAAAAAAACAGCAAAAAGCTCTTGTCTATCCCCTGCCACCTTGGCAGTGACCACCAACTATCTGTTTGGGATTTTTTGCTAAGTTGATCATGTAAAATACAAACCAGAAAACAGCCAAACAAAACTGATTTTAAAAAGAGGGCTACGTTTGCCCTGTGTGTATGACTGCAGGACAACAGTGATAGAACAGAATGCCAATTTTTCATTCTTTTTAAGAGGCTGCCAAAAGTATACTCTCACTTTTCAACTTTTAATTAAATGTCCATGTATGAATATATGCATTGTGTGTATCTAGCAGATTTATAATCTATGACAAACTGAAGGCTTTGCATATGAAGTCTGAACTGTTAAACACACAAGTACTAGATGACTTTATTCTGTGTAGCTCTTTATGGCCTAACAGTCAACAGTAGTTGCTTGTTCCAATCTCCTTTTATAGATGCCACAAAAAGTACTCTGGGACACTGCTGAGTATTTTAGGGCTTGAGCAAAAGGGTAAAGTGTGGTCAGCCCAGCTGCAGAAACTGGTCAGACCTTTTCATATCTTGCAGATAATGATGCTCGGCTATGATTCAGCTGCTTCAAATTAGTTCCAGGCTTCTAAAGCCAAACCTCAATCACTTGTAGTGATTTGAACTCTTATCAGATGGTGGGTAAGAAATACCTTTTGGTGATCATCTGTATTTCTTGTCTTAAAAAAACCCCAAACAAATTAAAACTACAAACAATAACAATTAAAAAAACCTTTAATTCTTCAGACCTTCCTTCAGAGAAGTGTAAAAAAAATAAAAGGTTTAAGATTTATTTGACAGTATAAAGGGATATAAGCCCAAACTCAGGGTTCTGAAAACAAACATGACTGTTTTCCCAAAAACTGGCTGGTGGATCAGGTAGGAAGATACCTGCAAACACTTCTAAACCTGCTGTTAATACCCAGCTTTACCCAGTCACTTGGTCAGAGTCACTCATGTCACAAGTCAAAACCTCTGCTGCAATACTGCAAAAAATTTCACAACTCCTCTGACATTTTATCTCTTCTAATGTTCTTAGGGACAGACTGCACAAAATACCAGAAAAATGCAATTGTTGTTGGACCACGTGTGATAATTCAGGAGAATGAGAT
The DNA here is from genome assembly GCA_013400515.1 of Erpornis zantholeuca. NCBI lineage: Eukaryota > Metazoa > Chordata > Aves > Passeriformes > Timaliidae > Erpornis > Erpornis zantholeuca. The sequence goes on along the minus strand of VZTN01025489.1, from coordinate 68,703 downwards.
ATCAGAGAGCTAAATTCAGTTTTTTCTCAATACTGCATACTCATAATATGTTTCCTGTTTCTTGCTAGAAATCAACTAGAAATTATCCATACTTTAAACTCTCTATTTTGAATAACTGATTAAAAAATTGAAAATTTTTTTCAGCTGGGTGGCTGAAAAAGTGCATTCCCTGTGTTTTTTCACTAAGAAGCTTTCAATTTGTCCTGTGACACTCCAGATGTGGCTGCCAACGATTTTCTATCTCACAGGAAAGAAAATAGCCAATAATAGGTGCAACCATGCTATTTTATTGTATTTTCTTTACCATTAAAAATACAAGATGGAACTAGAAAGAATGAGGTCATTCATCTTCTGTCAAAAATATAAATGCAGGAAGAGAAGGAACATACATATATATATATATATATATATAGACGTGATTTGGGTTTATACCAAAGATGTATGCAGCACAAATGTGCAATAGAGAACTTCACTGCAAAGTACTATGGAAAACCTACATTTTCAGAAGTTTCCTTTCTAATTCCAACTGCTTTTTACTGAAAAGTGGAGATCTGGAAAGCTTTTATGAACCAAGATGTTTACTGCTGCCATTATGAAAATTTCTTTTCACAGAACAAGTAATTTGCTTGAAAACTTGTATGTGAAACTCCTTCCTCTGTAGCTACTTTCAGCCAGAATGTAGAAATTAAATTCAATAGGGAATAGAGGATAAAACAAGTGGTTTCTGTGTTCAGGATTGTTAGAGTAACCTTATTACTCCAAGGAGGATATAAAAAAAGTAATTGTCTTTCTATTGCAAAAATTCTTTCCATGTAAGTGCCTCATTTAGCTTGAGAAGCACAGCATTGGTTGTTCACCTCGGCATCCATTAGCCACTTAAACACATTAAAGTGCTCTAAAAAATTTTACAATAAAATTTAGGCTTTTACTAGACATTGTTCATGACAGGTTGAAATAACCCTTTTTATACCCTATAGATTTTCCTGTATTTCCCAGTTCTTTTGTGATAGAAAAAAAAGGCACTTTTTAAATTGAAATGAAGCAATACAAATCAGAAGTTGAAACTGAGAAAAGTAAGTTTTGTAAACCTTGACTATAAACTTAGTAAACATTAATAAGCATGTTCTATAAAAAAAAAACTAAACAAAAATGAAATTACATGATGGTAAGAGATTTAGGTTGCCACTCTTTACTATGTGGCAACTCTTAACTCTTTACTTGAGTTCAATCTCAAGTCGTTCGAAATGCTTCTTATCGGCATTGTTAATGTTTCTACCTTCAGTTATTGGGCAATGTCATAGCAATTAGTAGAGCAGTAGTCTGTGTGTGTGCCTTGGAAGTTCCTCCTGGCAACAGAAGGATTATAGATACACTCCAAATTTTATTCAGTTTTAATCCAATTATTCTCCATTTAGGATTGAGTATCTGCATTGTACAGGCACGGACAAACCGCAGAGTTTACCTGCCAGCTGAGCTGCTGGGAGCGAGGACAGGCACACTTTGGGCTGCTCCCAGAGGTGACAAGAGCAGTGCTGCTCTTTTTGTGCAGTACCATCCGTGACCAAGTGGCTTTCAGCTCTCTCTGCAAGCAAACTGAGCCTGCAGTGACAGATCTCTGCTGTTTCTGGGGCTGCTTTGCTGAAATTGAGTGTACTGGTCTGCTCACTGTTGCCATGGATGTGCTTTTTAAGATAGCTTTCATCATAAATGGTTTTGTTATGGAAAACAAATTAGTTGAAAGAGCAGTAGATAAGCTTGATATTTCAAAGTAAAGTCTATTGACACTTTGGCATTTTCTCTCATTTCCTGATGTACTTATAACCAAAGCACTTGTGTGTCAGGCCGACAGGCCTCTTAAAGGTTCTTTTGGGCTGAATGAGGGCTACTGGTTCTGCTGGCTTCATGGAATCCTTTGCCAGAAAACTTCCTATGTAATTTATAATTTGGGATATTTTGCACTTCACTGTGGTCAAAAATGAGGTCAGAGGAGGTGGTAGAGCAACATAAAATTCATTAGAAATTCAGGCTAAAAACCACTGGTTTGTGAAAGCCATTGCTTACATTATTAAATATTACTGATCTTCTGAGTGCCTCTTCCTTATTTAATCCCAAGTGCAGCGATTTGTCTTCGAGCAGTTCTGTGGGTGCTTTGTGTGGCAGTGCCAACACAGCACCCACGGAGCCCTGTGTAATCTCTCCACTGAGACACTAAGCCTGCTCCCTGTTTTGTATGGGCTGTCAATACTTCCCCACTCCAGCTCGGAGCTGAACAGTTTGTTCCATCTAAGCTCTCCCTGCATTGTCAGGAGGTGCTGGAAAAGCTGCTTTAACTTGGCACCAGGAGTTGTCACACCGGCGCATGAAGGGCTTGCCTTTTCCTGTCTTGCAGCTCTCACTTGCTGCTGACAGCTGAGATGCAGTGCTAGACTTTATGCTAAATTAAATATAAAAGAAACAGGATTCGGGAGGATCAAGGAAAAGCTCTGGATTGGGGCCAGCATCAGTCCAATTACTCAGCACTGAGTTTATCTAATATACAGGTATGTTGTGTGTGCTCGAGTTTAAACAAAAACTCTTGTACAAATCAAGATTAGTATGTAGGTTATCAATTACCAAGTTAATATGAACAAGATAAGTATGTATTAAAACTCTAAACAGGAAAAAATATCCAGTATCTTCCAAAGGACTTTTTAATAATTTTTCTCTGTATGCTTTTTCCTCGACCCCAGCTGTCCCATGAGTCACTGCCTTTTGTAAGAGGCAGTAGAATTCCTGCTGTAGTCTACTGCACAGGTGCATGGATGCTCAACAACGCTTTTGCTGAACTTGCTTTTCAACACAAGCAAGGAATTGACAGGGAGGGTTGTTCCATGTAACAAAGATTAATGAGTTTTGATGTCTGTGAATAATGCAGATATAAATGGCTTCTTCAGCTTATGGCATTCATTCTAAAATCAGAGAAACCCAGCCTGAGACACATCAACTCAGACTTGCATGTTCCCATCACATTCGTCATTTAATTGTCTAGATTAATATTCAGCTTCTCAGCAACATTATCTGCCTAAGCACTCCAAAAATCAGTAGCTACCATATAGTATGGCTAAAACTAAATCAAGTAAATTCTAGTATGAGCTGAAAGCATCTGCCATTTAAGCTTCTTCTGGTGTTCAGCAAAGTGTGACCTGACACCTTAGGGATGTAGGCTTTGTATTTTCGTGATCTGCTACTGATTTCTTTTCCCTTCAGCTCTCTTCAGATGTATGCACCTAAGTGGAGTCTTGGAAATGTGAAAATATTAAGCCTTGGGCTGCTGGCACTTGAAGAGAAACACAGCATGGAGTGTGTCAGGAAAGCACTGCACAGCTCCCTGGTCAGGAACTGAGAATCCTTGGGGAGCAAGTCTTTTAGAGAAGCTCTGAGCTGCTTTCTCACAAGCTGAGCACTGATGTAAGGAGCGCTGGGTCTCTTTTTCACTCCTCTAGTCCTTGTCTGGTTTTCTATCATCCTTTATTTTTCAGTCTTCCTCCTACCCCACCCTCCACTTTGCTCTTTTGATTGCATTTAACCTTTTCTAGTGTCTTTTCCAATTTCTCAGACAGTCTTGTCCCTCTAGGATGAATAAGCCTTCCTGATCTTAGCACCTGGTAATGGTGGAGTTCCTCAAATCGAGCAAAAGTACAATTTAGCTGGAAGATTGATGTAGCAGCAGAGAGGCAAAGTTCACTTAACTTGCAATAAGTAGATACCTCATAGCTAGAAATAGGAAAGGGAATTTGTTACATGACAATTACAAACCTGGGCACTTTGTAATAATGGCACAAGGCTTATTCAGTGCATTTTTCTGTGAGATAAAAGGACAATGGGTTTCATTAGAACTTATGAAGGGAGTTGGTTTGTTTTCTTCATTTGTGAGCTGGCAGATCAGTGGAGTCTTGCAAATATTTGCTTTTGGGTCAGAGATGGGGAAGGCAAGAGATATTACCCATAAGCTCCTACTGCCTCAGGGGGAACACCTCTACCACCATTTTAAAAAGCTTAAGTGCTGCTGTAGCTGTGCAAAGATAGTTCTCTCTATTCAAAAGCACTTCTGCTGTTACCAGGATAGGACAAGAAGCTTTGTAGCATTTGGGTCACCAAAGGCAAACTGATCAAACACATATAAAAAAAGGTGAGAGCATCTACAGTCTATGTCTGGAATCTCAGGAGAGGTTTTGAGAGAGTTCTGTATAGCTGAGAAGTCTCCAATCCTCCAGTCTACTTTTCACAAATTGAAAAAAGATTGATCTAGATAGGTCTCTTTGTGAGAATATAATCTGGGTTTACACATAAGCAATTTACAACAAGATGGGACATGGGATCCTATTTTTTCATGTTCTTTGAAATGATCCCATTACACTCAGCAGGAATCTTGCTGTTTCATGGAATAGAAAGAATTCTCAATTCTGATGAAATTTGTATCAAGTTCAAGCTTGCAGCTATTTTGGTCCATATTTCAGTACCTCCCAGGGTATTCTGACAAAAAGAGGGGTGGTGGTGATATATAATTATGGCTATCCCAGTGTTTTGGTTTGTGGAGGTTTAGTTTATATTTGACATTTGATATGTTGATGGGCCTGGGTGGGCTGTACAGAGAGAAGTTCTGAAGTAAATAAAAAAACCAAACATTTTCATCCTTTGATTCCAAGGCAGCTGGTAGTGAAATTTGGAGCTACTTCCCTGATCACAATTACAAATCCAGAGGGTACAGTCAAACTACTTAAATTGCAGTGAGACTTACAGAATTTGTATGTTTTGTTCCATTGAATATGAAAACCTCTGCTGTCAGTATTTCATCTCATATTGGTTATTCTTTATACTGAAGAGCCTTTCTATTTCAGCTCGTAGTCTAGGTAAAGAAACATGTCACAGCTGTTCTTAAATGATTCTACTTGGATTTTTTTGTTGCCAAGAATTTGCACTGGAAAGAGCAAAAGAGTTGTGAAGATAACCCCTTATTTGGTTCTGTTTATTCATGCTGATCCCTTAGGAGGTTTCCTAGTTTCTCAGCCAGATTCATTTTGTCAGAGGTCTCTGCACTGACCCTATTCTTTCTAAATCTGGTTCAGAACTTCACTGAGCTTTCCTCCAGGTTGATGCTGCTCTGCTGACATTGAGCACTTCCATATGGAGTCTAATCCAAATGTCTCGTGCAGTTGGAATCAAAGCCTCTTTGATTCCTATTCATTTCCAAAAACTTAATGATTTTTCATGTAACATAATTTCAAAATAAGTTTTGTTTAAGTGGTTAAGAACACAAGACAAGGCTTATCCTTTCCAGAATGTGATTGTATGGAGCTAAGATTCTATGAAAATTCCATTCACAGAAAAAATAGTTCTTGAGTGAATGTAACCCCTGGTAATCATCTCTCTGAGAGAATGTCTATTGTAAATAAAGGCTAAACAGTATAATTTTTCTTTCTTGTCAATAGACACCTTCTCATATTTTTTAATCCTTTTTGTTAAATGGAATATTTCATTAGAGTTATAGTAAAAAAGCTGCTCTTTGCATGTCACGAGCACAAAGATTTACTTAAAAAAATTTGGAAGGAACTTAGTCTAGGCATTACTAGAAGACATTTGGGAAATTTTTTTGTTTCTCAAATGGAAACTTAATAGTTTTCAATCTGAAATCGATTTATAGTTTTTTATGATTTTGAGATTCCCTATTTTACAAAGAAACTTCTGCCCCAGCCTGAAAATGTCTTTCCTATTTAACTAAGTGGCTTAATGGGGGCTGGAAAAAGAAGGATGAGTCTGAGGGACTATCCAGTTGTGAGGCTTGCCACAACAGTGTGAGGAAAAGCATCTAACTAAACAATAAAAGTCTAATAATGAAATAGATGTGTGTGCTACACTTCTGCACAGCACTGTAAAGATGTAAAACACTGTGTAATTGCTATGATTTATTAATGCATTTGTATACCTTTGTAATAGCTCTAGTACTTTCTAATAACAACCAATACATTTATAAACACATTGTTGGCAAAGCTCCTTTAGTCAACCAACCACTGCTAAATTTATATAATTTTTGAGACATTATTTTAGCATGCACTTTAGAGTTTTCTGCATATAAAAAGCTCCTAATTTCTTTTAAATGGGACCTTGAGGAAGTCAAGCCCAGGAACAAATTTATTTAATGGCTTACTGAGTTGCTAACACACACTGGTTTATAGCTACTTGAAAGTAGTAGATGATTTGCCTTCTCTTTTACTGGATGGATTTCACTTGCTTTCTTTTGTGGAACTCAAGGTTTAACAGCTACCAGGCATCTGCTCCCCTAAAAATGTAACATCAGGAAAGGGAAGTTCTTCAAGAGGGATAGACCCTGTCATCTGTACAGACTGAGCAGGCTTGCTTTGCCCAGTTTTCTTGATGGAGTGGAGCAGATTTAAGGCTGTTTCCATTTCTCAAGGCAGGCAGGTTTAGCTTGGCACTGCATCCTGCAGTGGCAGCTGGAGGGTTTGCTCTGAGCTCCCCCACAGCTCATGACAAATTCACTCTAATCAAAGCTTTGGTCACAGCACAGAGAAAAGAGCCAACTCTTCAGTATCTTCTGTACCAGTGAGTTAAATTTAAACAAAAGTAAAAATAGTAACAAAACATTTTGGCATGAAGAAACTGAATCAAAATAATATACTGAGCACTAGCCATATTGGCAGAAATCTGATGAACACATTTGCCAGGTGTTCCTGGTGATTTTTGTTTTCATATTTATTTTTGGTAACTCTGGTATCTCCTTTTTGTAACATTTCAAATTTTGTTTCTCCTCTGTAATATTAACTGGTGCTTTGTAAAACATGGTGCTGTATTCCTAAATTTAATCTCATTGCTAACACATCCTGTGATAGAGAAAACTCTTTCTTTCCTGACAGATCTCTTGTAGTAGAATTTATACACTTTTGTTTTTTCTCTTGAAAAATAGATTGATGTTTACTAAAGCAAATTTACAAATCAATTCTTCTTTGGTCTGTGTTTTATGTTATTTTCTGGGGAACTGGGTTAGCAGAATGTGAACAAAAGCTTAAATATTATCTCTAAAGGCACTTTGGCCTAGGGATTTAAATCAAAGCACATTGTCTGTAGCTTTAAAAGGTGTATTGGAATTGTGCTTTGACTCCTCGCTTGGCATTATATAATAGAGTTATTATATCAGAGTTGAATCCAGGAAAAAAATATCCAGAGGCCCATGTCTCTCTCTTTAAATGTTTCAAAATGAGTCCTATTTCTTTTCACATAAAGGTTGAAATGGGAATAGAATTGAGTCTAGATGGAAAACTTGATTTAGACCATAAATTGAGATTTACTTTTTGTTCCTCTCCCTCTGTTCGAGATCTTGAATGTTCAACTACATTTGCTACAAGGTACTTTGATTGCTCTGTTTCAAAATAGGTTAAAAAGAATGGCATGTGATGTGTATTACTCATCATTTTAAAACGTGAAAATAGAAACCATTAGAAAATTCAGCCTAACTTGTCAGCTAGGCTGTTGGAGAGGAAAGGAATGAGCTGGTTCCCAAAGCCGAGAACGATCTGGGGTTGATAGGCATGGCAGAGGCAGGGGGACCTATCAACTGCAGAGTGCCAGCACAGGTTGCTAATTCCAGGCAGATTAGTCAGAAGGAACAAAAGGTCTGTGAAGTGCTGATTACACTCCAGGACACCTGCTCACACTCAGACAACTTCAGCACATTCCCATTTGTGTGATGACTTTTTGCTGCTATGCAAGTGTGGCTGTGCATTGTCACAGAACATTGGATTGCTGTTCAGGGCTATCTGACATGATGTCATCTGACAGGATCACCTCTGCCCAAGTGAGAATTTTCACCGTTGCTCAAGCCTCAGAATAAAAATTCATCCTGTGTATGTGCTGTCCCTGCCAACTTCACTCTTTAATCTGAGTTAATAGTCCCTTCATATATAGCGCAGTAGCCATTCCATTTCTGAGACACTGAAGCTATAGCCAAAAGTTAATGCATCTAAATTACATAATGATATTTTTTCAGTGTGCAAAAATGACCTTAATGAAATGGGATGAGTAGCAAGTCTCCTTAACACAGTCAGTTCCACCCCAGTCTCTTGCACAGTGCCCAGTGGAGGGCATGGCACCTCAGGACGGGGTCCCCAGGGGCCAGGTACCTTCCCCAAGGAGGATCCTTGGCGCTCTCTCTGCAAGGATACAGAGGAGTTGGAAAGTCAGTGCCTTGCTGAGATTTCACCTCCACTCCAGCAGTGGCAAAATACCCCCTGCCTCTGGCAAGATTCCCTGACTTGAAGGCTTATCTCCTTTCTTCCAAAGTAGGTGCTTTTGAACCCTGCTTTTGAAGAAGACGTGGATGGAGGAAGAGCAGAACATTTGTGATTAAAGCACTATTCCAGAGTGGAGGAGACCTGGCTCCTGCACCCGCTAGTGGTGCTCACACCAACACCTCCTGGCCACTGAGAGTGCACTAAGCCCAAAGGTCTGAGCGTTCTGTCTCAGTGCTGAGCTGGGGTAAAGAAGAGCTGTTTGCTTTCTTCATGCTTTTCTATCTTGAGAGCATTTCTTCCATATATATTCCTTTAGAAATTGCTTTTAAAAATATGCTGAAGATAGCCTGAAGGCACTTGGCAGAGCCTTAGCTTAATAATAAATTATTTTTAAGACAAGAGATGATATTGCAGGCTATTTTAATAAATGTCAGCGAGGGCACAGCATTGTGACAGAGGGGCTCTCAACCTCTTGAGGTAAATACTTCACCCTATGGAAATGTTGCTGTAGGATTCCTGATGGTTTTCTGCACTCTAAAGGGATTTGCAGACAGCTCTCTGGGGCTGAATACCTTTCCTGCTCCAGTTAGTGTAAGCAAAAGCTTTCCTTAGCCACACTTATAACATCCATATCGCAGAGTGATGATACTTAGAGCCTCTGATACACGTCAGTATGTTTTCAGTGATGAATTGCTGAAGAAACTGAGCAGGTGGGTGGGTTCCAAACACATCTCTGTGTCAATAGGATTGATCTGACTGGGACAAAAAGGAGCAGCATACAGATCCTTCCTTGGAGTATTTAGATAGTATTTTTCAGCAGTCCTCCACTTGTTTTCTGTATTTCAGGGTCAAGAACATTTAGCTCCTGACTTTGTGAGCAGAGGGCTCTTCGGCTTTTTGTGCAATGATGAAATGGTGCAATGGTTATCACGAAATGATAAAATGCACTAGCCACTGCAGAGCCTCAGACTCACTTCATAAATGGAACTGTGAATAATTAGAGCTTTATAAATGGTTTCTCAAGAAAAACAATTGTCAGAAGAATAAATGCAGGGAATCGCAGCAGAATATTCAAGCGCATGTTTTTCATTTCTTTAGAAGTTATGATTAATAGAGTCAGCCCACAGAATCTTTTATATCTCTTCTTGGCCTGCAGAAAGCACAAGGCATCAGCATTGTCTGAAGCCATTTGAATTATGAGAACTGAACTTTGCATTTTACAAGACAAATGAACTTTACTTTTTAAATTGCTTTCAGTCTAAACTTGTTCTCGTGTTTAACCACTGACTGCAGTGTCAGGGAAACAGAATATAGAGTTTGGTTCTAGAATAACACAATGAATTTAGTAGAATTATGCAGAAATTTGATTTGGTATTTCAGTATTTATCACAAACTTGCAGCTCCTGATGGTTTTCTCCACTTTTCTCCTGTTGTGTTAAAATTATGTGCAGTTCCCACTGATAGAAATTTGAGTTTCAATTGCTTTTTTTTTCCATAATGTTTTGCTATTGATAGATAAAAAAATGAAAGAACCATTTCCTAAAATATTTTGTTTCATTTCTATTACTGAAAGGCTGAAGGGATTTGATTTAAATTCCAAAAATTAAAAAAGGACCAAAAATCTTCCTTGTTCAACCATGAGGTATAGTTTGGAGGAAGGCAATATACAGTATAAGCTTGTACAAACTGAGGAGGAGTTTATTTCTCTTCATTAAAATCAAGAAGATACTGTGTTTATAGTCATGCACTTGATTCAGGGACTGAACTACCTTCCTGATTAAATCACTGGGAGTTGGCAAGTATTTGCAGTTTCTTATCCAGCAGGTCTGTAATATTCAGAGCTGTATCAAAATAATTAAAAATAAATATGTGTCTGAGGCTTAAGTGCATGCATACTCTCAAAGTGAAAAGGTAATGAAACAGCATCCTTTACACAAAACTCTTGGTTATCATGTACCAGGCTCAGTTTTGTAAATCTTATTGTTTCTATAACTTCAATAAGAATGTGGAATGTATTCATCACTTACTCCATACACAGAAGTTTTCCTCAATACTCAAAAGAAAAATAATACTAATAACCAGTAGCTTGTGTTTGTCAGTGGCAGAAAACCTAAATTGTTGTAAGGTGGGAACATGATTGATTTCACTCTATAGTTTCCTGGTATTTAGAAAATAAATGTGCAGTTTGGGAAACATGCTGACTGTTTGATGCATTTGGAAATGATTATGAATTGTAGCTTATTTTCCTAAAAGAAACAGGACTCTGTAAGTCTGTCCGGATTAGAGTGGTTCTCTACCCCGCAGTTTCCACTTAAGGAGTTTGCAGAAATCTTTTCTCAGTTTTAGTTTCCAAGCATTGCCTCTATTTATCTTTCCCTCAAAGCTCATGTGAGTTTTGAATTCTGAAAAGGAAACAAATTATCAGAAATGGGTAGAAAACATAATTCCCTCTTCCAAACAGATAAATTCTGTTCCTCCCCATCTTCCTCCAGGATCAATTCTCTCATAAGCCTAATTTTCTGGTTTGGTTTTGGCTGACTTATTCCTTGTGTTCCTGGCTCATGTGGACCAACAGACCACTAAATATTGCCCAGCTCTGGAAAAAAATGCTGGTCCCGATTGCCTCAGAGGTCAGCTTTTCTTCTTAGTCGACAGAGAGCCCACGAGGCTAAGCAGGCAAGTTCTGTGGCTGTGCAAGCAAGGACAGGAAAAGGGGCTGTGAAAGTCCAGGCACTTCAATGAGAACACTGAGCCTCTGTCCTCTTCTACATCCACCAAAAGCAGAACAGTTCCTGTCTTTGGTACTGCCCTACTGGCCACACCACTTGTTCCTTTACACTAGGATTGCATACACCTTCCAAAAGCCCAAATCTTGGTTTTCATCTCTCCCTGCACTGTATTTAGAGTCAGGACATCAGTGTTTTTAGCATGGTAGAATCAAAACCAGGTGTAATTTCTGGCTACCACAATGCACACTTAGTCCTCTGAACTAGAAAATCCCTAGAAAACCACCAGCAGGTAACAGAAGTCAGCAGCTCCTGGCTCAGGGAGAGAACTCAGGGAGAAACTGCACCCTCTTCACCCTGCAATGCCTTGCCCTGGCCCAGGGAGCTGAGTCACTGCTTTCAATTGTTCCTGCTTTTTATTTATTGTTTTCTTTCACAATGCTGTTTGAATTCTTCTCTCTTCCCGGACGGGTTTGGAGACACAGTTTGTAAAACCCTGCTTGCCCAGCTCCTTGGCAGTGTGGGAGCAGAACAATCTGCCCTGGGGCTGGCTCTGTTCATCTGTCACAGACCCCTGACACCATGAAACTGAAGATTTCCTTTTGAACAGATTCTGGGTGGGGAATGCCCACATCAAGAACAGGAAAGAAATATGGAGAAAAAGATTAATTTTGCCTAACCGTCGCTGTTCATGTGAAAGACCAAATTTGTTAAAAACACAGGCTCACAAATGCCTGGTGAATGGCAAAAAATTTTTCTATTTAGGACATTTCTACTTTTCTTGATCCTTCTCTCTTCTTATTGCCTTCTTCTGAATAAAATGAAAATTATTTCATTTCCAAGGTCTCTAGGCATTCCCAGGGCTAATTTTGTGTTAAGAAGACAAATGTGGTATACAGAAAAAACTCTGGAATGAATACAGATGCATGAAACACTTCCTATAATAAAGGCTCCCCTTATGCCAAACCAACACTACTTTAAAATTCTGAAATATCCAGTTAAATAGCCTAATTCTATCTAGTTTCTCTCAGCCTCAGATCAAAACAGACATGTTGTTAGATTGGCTTTTCTCAAGATATCTAACATTCCAGTTTATTTGACTCATGAAGCTTGATACTGGGTATCCAAATTAAACCTTAATTCACAATCTTTAAGTTAAAGAAAACAGTTCTGAAAATTTTTGTAAGGCTTGTTTTGGTTTGTTTTTTCATTATCTGAGAAGCCTCAGCCTTCTCCTCTCCTCCAGAAAGATGATTTTAAAGAGAAATATTCCTCTTTCTTGTATATTTCTCCACATTTTGATCATGCATGCAGTGCTGATAAAAATTGTATGAATGAAGCCTCTAGTATGGAATACCCAATATTTTTCTGGTTGACTAAAATATATGAACCTTGAACTGTTTATTTGTGTAGTGTATGTTGAATGCGTGCCCTAATAGGCTTTTTTTCAGTGTCTTGCTTTTTGGCACTGTCTTCATTGTCCCTGTAAAACAACTTTCTTATAACACATTTCTATAAGTCATCCTGTAATGGATATTTTAAGTTTTTCATTATATAGCTTTCTTAATACAAATCAGACAGGTGTAAGATAGCAGTAGAATAATTTTCCTTTAAAAAAGACTTGGAATTTGTATTTCATAGTATTTTGATTTGGAGAAAATGAGAAAGAGCAATTGATTCTTTTCTTGACACATCTGAAGCAAACATTGATTTTGCAGGGAGCTCTCTCTTAAGGTGGCAGTACTGTATTGCCCCATCCCTTGAAAATGATGAAGGGGTGCTGGTGTATTCTACTCTGTCATGGGGAAAATTAAATGCGTTTGCCCACCTTGAGGCTTAAGAAATACTACAAGTATTTCTTGGTTCAGTGTTGCCAGTGGCAGATATATTTAAGGATAGTACCAAAAACAGGTGAACTTCGAAAAGAAGGAATCTATGATTTTTTCAAGAGCTGGATAAAACTCCTCTGGAGTCAACAAAATTCTTCTGTGTATGTTAATGGCACAGCAAGGTCAAGCTTTCACAGAATCGTTTCAATTTCCTGCATGCCCAGAAAAGCTCAGAGGGACCTCGTTCTGCTCAGTTAGGCTTAATGGGGGATGAGTAACTCTCTTGTTTTGCAGCCAGATGTTTGCAGAGGACACGTATTTCAGAAATGCAGTGGGATTATCTAGTGGGATACTGAAGTTTCAGAAGCACATGATGCATTCCAGGACATCAGTGCTTTGCACAATATGCATAGGTATAATACATGCTCTTCTATGGATCTGGTACTTGTGGCACTGAGAGGGAGAGGCTAAAAATGTCTTTACTTCTGACCTTGTAGAACATGCCCACAACAGAGAGAGGGAAATGGCAGGGTCAGAGCTCTGGGGAGTCCTCTGTGGGAGAGCTGCTGAGGCGCTGTTTTCTCAGCTGGGTGAGAGAAAGCAATGGATCAGCAAGGGCTGGAAGCACAGCAAAATCTCTGGAGACTGTAGGATTGAAATCCTTCACTGCCTGACAGAATCTGTCCAGACCTAATACTTGGGACACAAAGTACTTTCAAGGATAGTTCCCTCAGAAAAGGTTTGATATCACTACAGATAACTTCTGCTGAGATCAGTTCTGACGTGAATCGGTGTTGGCTTTTCTTTCTCCATACAAGCAGGTTTTCTTTCTTTTTCCCTATTGTTTAAGAGCAAAATGCTGCTTTAGGGGATTCAGTTAATGCTGGCACTAAGAGCTCACCATATGGCAGTTCCATCACTGTGTACATTCCCTCCTACAGTACTCTCATAAGAGGTATTTTAAAAATTCAGCGTTCTGCTGTTATTCATCCCAAACAGCATTTTATTGTATTGTCATGATAGTTTAAAAGAAGATATGTGTTGTCTTATAATTAATGAAGAACCAAATGAATTTTTTAATAGCACAGCAGTAAGAATCTTTCCACAAACTGCGAAGTACTCTCAAGCAATTCCTCATTTCAGTACTAGTTAATGGTACTAGTTTTGCCACGCTAAACCTAATGAGCAATAAGCAGGAAATAATTGAGATTTTTATAAAGAAGCAGATCTAAGCCATCTGCTTCCTCAGCCTGGGAGAAAATGAGCAGAGAGGGCTCCTGAAAATTCCTTATCCACAGAGCTCGAGGAAGCAGGGACTTTTCACATTCTAGAGGCATGAAAGAGAGTTCAGAGGTTTTATAGTGAAAAAATCCCTCAAATAATTACAGCTCATACATATAGTAAATTATTCCAGAATGGAATGATAAATAATTATAAATAAATAAATCTCGTGTGAATGCACTGTTTGCTTCAAATCAAAATCAAAACTGATGGAAATATTGATGTTTTGAGGCCTAAATGCCCAGAGTTGTGCTGCAGCCTCATCATTCACAGGGAAGTCTAATGGAACCCAAACCCCAGCCTTCTATTTATAGAAGCCACCACGCAGTTAACATAAGGCAGCAGAACCTTTACACAATAAAGAAACTTGCTCCTCTTACATCACATGCAGAGAAATGCATGTTTCATTAGTTTAACACTATAGTTTTCAAAGACATGAATTTATAGCACTTTATTGGCCATAAAGCTTAGTGTCCATATCTTAAAAGTGTAAATCTGTGATTTATTATTATATCACTTCTTTCCCATTGTTTCTGAAGTACATGGGGTATTTTTTTTGTATTTTTTTTTTCCTGAACATCACCATTGGATGTGATACACAGGCAAAAGCTATGTTAATTAGAGCAGAGTTGGTTCTGAGATATATATATGGCTTTGTGCATCTCTCTGAAATCAGGAATACATACTTAGAAACTCTGTGCCAGGCTTTACATTAAATATGAATGCTTTAGAGGAACTAGGAATAGCTGCTTTATCTAAAAATGAGAAACTCTATGATGTAGTTTATTTTGCTACAGAGCATATCAAGACATGTCAAGTGTGTCTGCTAACCAAAAGAAGAACTCAGTAAAGCACATATATGGATAGAACTTAAATCATAGTGAGTGATCACATTTAGAAAGTTGTTTTCTCTCATTTTTGTGTATTCTATACTTTGTTTGCAAAAAACCTCCACAACACTCTTCATTCAAATACTTTTCTGAAAACAACATTTCTGTAAAGCCTTGCCCAATGCAAATGGATGGGTTATATAAATGGGCTAGGAAGGAAATGGAATTGGGAATTTTTTAGTGGGATTGGGAATTTTTTTGCTTAAAGTTTGTTGAGACCTGGGCTGGGGGTGTTATGATCTTCATTTATATCCTGGTCTTTGAACATGTATCAGTGACCAGAAACAAAACACAACTTTAGAGTAAACTGCACTTTACAAAGAATTACACTCTGTAGAGAAAGGCCAAAGCATAACCTGCTGCTATTCCATGTTTTTCAATTAGAATTCCACCTAAGGGCTTAATTCATCATTGCACACTGGTTCCCTAATTTTAGAATGGTGGGGTGGGGGGGGCGGGGGGGTAGAACTGGATGTTAAAGAACATTTGGGGTATTTTTTCTTTATTTGACAGCTGCATACTTTCATCTTGAAGTCCTTTCAAGTGAACTTTCTGTTCTGCCTCTGATCTTGAATCTAAATCTGAATTGTAGAGTATTAATACATAACATTTGCAAAAGTTGTATCCAAACTTTTGCATCAAATAACCTTCAAGTTAATATTGTTCATTTATATATCTGCCCTTGGGGCTATATCATGAGAGATCTATATGAGTCAGTGAAGCACTTCTCAAAGTGTTTTTCAGATTGTTGAAATTAATTATGAATTAATAATGAGATCTTATTTCCAAAATTTCAAACAGCAGAAAAGAAAGAATTAAACTGAATAGAAGAAAGGTTCAAAATTCTATAAACACAGAAACGCCTCTGTTTCCACAGAGACATGGCAGCAGTTAGATACAGCAATCTAAAAAGTAAGGACTGTTAGACTAAAGGAAACAAAATCAGAAAAAAACACAGAATGTAAAAGTGACAGTGAAATAATTATGTAGAGCCTTTGGGTACCTTCATCCCACAAGAGTGTCAGTCGAAAACTAAGTAATGTAGTATGGGCTTAAATAGGAAAAAATCAAACAACAGAATAATATTAAATCGATGCACTGATTCATGTTACACTTGTAAGCAGTAATTAAATGTGTGTGAACATCTTACTCAGCTATCATTATGAAATAAATCACAAATTTGTCTCATTGTGATAACATGATTTTTAGATACAACAGAATCCCCTCTTGGGTTCAGGGAAAATAAAAACCTCAAGGAGCCTCAGATGCAAACCATCCCAATCCACCATTTTCAGTCATGTGAATCTGAAACCAAGGAGAAATGACAGACATCAATGAATAATTACAGGTTCACCCAGAACTAAAAGGGTAGAATTTATGAAAACAAAGTTTATTCCTTTGTTTTAGAAGTGACTTGGGTAGGAATGTTATAAAGTAAGGAATAAAGAAGTCAGCTGAGTTATATTTGAAATAACTGACAAATTTCAGTACAGTCTTCAGAGAACTCTAACAACAGCAGAAGTTGTCTAAACATTGAAAAAACACTGGATTTTAAATTGTCAGTCTGAGAGCACTGGGTTTATGCATCATCAAGAGGGACTGTGAGTGCCTCGGTCCAACTCCTCATTTGGATCATTTAGTGGGTGGACTAAATCTTCTTTAGTATCTTAGAAGGATTTGGTCTGACTTGACAAACTGTTCATGTATGCATCCATCACAGGATGGTTCACAGAATTTTGATCATTTATAGTAAGAAACAACAAACTTGTTGTACAGACCTCCTGTATATTACTAGTTTTTCTTAAGAATTGAAATGTGGCAGCGTAACATATTGCTGAGAGAGGCTAGGAATGCACAGCTCCTGAACCCTGAAGGTGCACCTAGAGAGCAGGAGGTGGCAATATCAGACATACACAGCTCAGAGAAATAAATCTCTCCATCCCTTTAACCTCTTGTGAGGTTAAGGCAGCAAAAAACCAAACCAACCAAACAAAGAAAGACACCAAAAAGACAAAAACCCTAACTAATAAACCAAACAAACAATCCCCACCCCACCCCGCCCCCAACTAAGATGAAAATAATATTCTAAATCTGGAGGTAAACATCAAAGTATACCTCAAAAATGGGAAATTTTTCAGTCAACCACTATTTAATACACCAAAATCAAGAAAGATGTAATTAGATATCCTTTAATTATATGGATTCTAGAGGAGAAACACCACCAACATAGAATTTTATTCTTTCCAAATAGAACAGAATGCATGCTTGTTTGAGGAGTATGGCACTCATTAATCACTAAAATCATTTTGGGAAGTTTTACTGCCCAATTTAACAGAAGGAAAATAAAACCCTATAGTGTCAATGTAGGATAATCCTAATCATTTCTTCAAGCATTAATTCCGAACCCACAAGAACAATTCTTCTCAGTAGGTACCAAAACTTGGAGTCTGAAAGTCCTTGTATGGTCTGTGCTTAGCACCCACGTAAGCCATAAATGCATCCCTTTTTTATAGTGGTGCTGCTGCTTAGCACATCCTGCAAGTAAACACAACTGGAAGTATGCTCCAAAGGGAATTTCAGCCTAAATCTTTATTGAAATTTTTCTGTCCTGCATTTAGTCAGCACAAATCCTAGAGAAGCTTTAGAACAGAGATGTTTAAATTGAAGACAGTTGCAACTTTCAGGTGTTTTCCTCTGAAATGGTGTGTGTGTTGAAGCTGCTGCCCTCTTCATTAGCCACGGTTTCAGAAAGATGAAAAATCTTGCCAAAACATCTGATAAGAGAATTTCAGTGGAACTGTTGCCAAAAGCTGACACAAAGGCTATCAAGTGTGAAATGAAAATTAGAAAGTCGTTGGACATTGATTTGAATTAACTCATAATGACCTGGTTTATGTTTTTGGCCTCTGGAAAGATGATTAGAACATAAAAACAACTTTCTGTGAAGGGCATGGGAATATTAATGAACTAGTCATCCGGATATGAGCAGGAAATATCCTTAGTTAAGGTCCTTGGAAAACAATCATCTTGCTAAAATATTGAAGTAGACACTGGAATGGGAGGAAAAGACCAGAAAAGTCTAAAAGGGAGATGCTGGGATTTCAGAAGCAGGAACAGCTGGCATATCCATATCAAAAGCTTTTTCAGCTTTTAAAAGTGTGACTTAATCATAAACTAAGAGAGAAAGCAGCATATGGTATTGTGGATTATGTGATATTGGTGCCTCTGCAAACTGACTGAAGGTCAGGCTGTAGGAGAGAGGCAATGAAATTCAGTGTTTTTCCATTTTAAGACTCTTGGGTGCCCCATATAACAGTTGTGTTGTCAGTGGAGCTGTAACAGTTGGTATGGACTGAAAATCTGTTATATCACTCTGCTTGAGAGAATGTTATTCTTTGCATATACTGCGTAGGAATTCAAACCTGAAAATTATTATGTACTCCTGGAGACACCTCAAAAATTAAAGAGGAAATTAGTGTTTATTTTTGGGCTGCCCCCTTGCATTTCTTCAGTTTCATTATCTTTGCACTTGTTTGTTGGTGGAAAAAAACCCACCCTGAATGCACTGATAATCCAACTCCAAGGGCAAAATGTCTAAACTGGACTTTTTTTTCCATAGTATTCTAGCTTCGACATGATAATGCTCTCAAGAAAGGGAGAAACAACAGAGAATTCAAATGTTGAAATAAACATGATGTCGAGCTTAGTTCCTTAAAAGCATCTCAGTTGTATTTATAGCTTCTTATTTGAGGGATGTTACCCTATTCATTCTTCAAAGGATTCCATGAAACCAGATTTTATATAGACCATATACAGGCATTTTAGAATTCCATACATAGGAATGCTTAATTCTGGGTTTTCAGTGGATTTTAATGTAGCTTTTGCGGGGGTTTTTTACAAAATCTATATATTTCAGAAAAAAAAAAGAATGTTAACATTCTTTTAAAAAGTGTGTAATATTTTAAAGAAAAGATGTTATGGTATGTGAGCTGCAGTATATTTTAAAGAAAAAAAAAAATCAGCTTTGAAAAGCCAGGCAATCTTTATAGGATTTTTCTATTTAGATATTTGGTATTGAATACACTGTCACTAGGAGGTTCTTTACTTGAGACAAGTGTTTGAAACTGATGACCAAAACCTCTCTAATTGACCCCTGGTAATTATAATATTGATTGAACATGTTAGTCATTCTACTCTTGTTTTATTCATGAGTTTTATGGTGAAAACAAGAGTTCGGTGTAAATTTCTCCTTAACTGACAGTCCTTAGGTGTTGAAGACTTTATATCAATATCTTATTAAAAGGATATCTTTTCAGTACTTGGAACAGATAAAAACTCTTAGTTGGCAACAACAGGTGGAGGTTTAATTCTTGTGAACTGTAACCCTGAAGACCTTCTGAAAAATTTCCTCAAGGTCACAATTCCCAACCAGAGACACCAGTGAGAGAGCTGTAAAAACACAGGGATATTCCTGAAGCTTCATTCTAGAGTGAGTTGTTAAATCATCCCTTCCTGTGATCGTGGTGTCTTTAATGGACTAAATAATGGTTTAGAATTTAGTTGTTAGAAAATATGCCTGGTTTAAAGTGAGAAGAACTTCTGATAGTGGGGAAGTTCTGATCTGCAACTTAATGAGGTCTGTGTCTTTAGCATCTGGGGGTAGAACAGAGGGGAACAGGTAATTTGTAAGTGAAAGAGTGACTATACAAACATTGAGATTCTGGATTTAGAATGTTTCTATCTTGTGCTTTTCTTCTCTGGGTTCAGATCTCTAGCAGAAGCTGAAAAATTCATTTTACAGGTTGGTAATGTGACTTAGGTGTACATTAAGGTCAGTTAGCTTAACTTAAACTGCTGATGGGCATTAAATGAATTAATCCAGCAGGATTTTGCATTGTTGTGGTGCTCTTGTGTTTTCCACTGCGAGCCTCCCCTGTGGATATTGTCAGAATGATGAGCACGTAAATCATAAGCCAAGAAAGTTTGGATTTTTTTCTGCCTAAATAATGCATAAAGTATCAATAAATGCTAAGATATTTTACACTGCTTTGGGAGTATCTGTCCTAAGAAACAAATATCTTTTGAAGGGGAACTTCTGGTTTTAAAGTTTGTTTCTTATGTGCAAGCCACCTGGAAAAGAACATTCCTCTCAAAATAATCAGAAAAAATATAAATAAATATACATCATGAATATTAGAAAATACGTGGAAATATGCACAAACACACATACATATAGATGATATACTATAAGTATTATATATGTGTGTAATAATACATGTTGAGGATAGTGTCAGGTGATGGGGCATGGATGTCTCAGTTTGCCATTTTAAACTTAAATTTTCCAGAAGTGCTATTGGAAAAAAACTATTCTCAAAAACCAGAAAATTTATTACAAACTGACCATGATATTTCCATATATAACCCTTACTCCAAAGCCTATCTAATCTGAGGTTCAGAGTGCACTATTATATGAGACTTCTTTCAAAATGTGTAACATCTTAAAAATGAAATCTTACTTCAGGGCCAGCCAACAGTGCATTTGTTTCTGATAAACAGGAGAAGAGCACCCTGGAATTCTCTTTCTGGCACAATTTCTAAATATGTTGTGGCTGAAATTAGCAGGTGAGTTGCAAAGGTGGCATGAACAGGTGCAGGGCACTTGAGAGCTGTGAGGCAGGCAGGAGGGCTGCCAGGGCTGCAGGCATTTTGCCTGGTTGATGTCTCTTTATTAATTATGCCCATCAGCTTAGGGAGAGTCTGACTTTTCAAAGCTGAAATTTGCAACAGCCTAGATATCTCTGTTTTATCATTTCCCACTTCTCTTTTTGGTGATCCTTTACTCTCTTTAAATATGATATAATAATAGCAAGCTGATCTCTGTTTCTAGTTAGTTTTACTTTCAGATGCTCATTTAGCAATACAAGATTGCAAACTCTAAGAAACAAAGCAATTGTAGGTGCATCTTTGGGGGTTTATTTAATGTGAATTTCCATGGTGTTAACTCCTTAGTAAAGGCATCTCACCCTAACAATGTACCTTGAATAGAAATTTTTCAGAAAGGCATAATCTGGAAACCAGATTTTTCTATTAGAACACTGACAAGGATGGAGGGAGGAGGAATTTTTGTACTTTGGTTTGAGACCAGCAGAGCTGGCAATTCTTAGGGGGTCATTGTTCAACATGATGAACCTTTGAAGAAATTCATAGAATCCTCCTGTATTTACTCATATGGTATTTATTTAGGTAGTCTCCTTGGATATTTATTTAGGAAATTTCCTTTGCTATTTATTTAGGCATTTTCATTTGCTATTTAATTTGAAAATGTATGGGCAATATTTTCTCTAGTGGTGCAGAACTGCATGTAACTCACAAGCGAAATGTTAAAAATGGCATTGGACAAAAAAACCTGAACAATGTTTTCCCCCGCTATGCTAGTCAAGGTTTGTACTCGGATAAAACTGAAATAAATACTGAAGATAGCTCTGAAATGAGATCTAGGACCTAAAGGTGCTTGCAGTAAAATCTAAATTCAGCACAATCCAAATTACGTTCACAAAAACTTCTCTAACTCCAGATCTTCTAGCAGTGAAATATCTTGTGCATCCTGTCCTGGGGTGATGATATGAAGCTGCTTTATTCCTCAGCTGTCTGCCTAATGCCCAAGGATGCTGTACCTTTAGGATGGACCCGGGGGCGAGGCCGGAGCCGCGGGACCGAGGGCGGCTCGATGGAACGGCTCGGTCCGACAGGCTCGGTCCGACAGGCTCGGTCCGACAGGCTGGGGCCGCGGGCTGGGGCCGCGGGCTGGGCTGTGCTCGGGAGGGAGTGCGCCGGGGACGCTGCACTGCTCCTATGATGGTTTTTTTCTTGCCTTTCGTGTGTTCCTGCTAGCTGAGGAAATGTTTTTTCCCTTCCCTCCCCCTGGTGTCCCAGCCCTCCTTCCCTTCTCTCCGGTCCGGGGGGCCGCGGGGTGGCTCCGGCTGGTCCAAGCCCAAGGAACACCAAACCATTTCCCTGCTAGGAAGAGAAGAGGCACCAGGCCGGGTGGTCTTTCTTCTTTTATCAATGTCCCATACCAAAAATGAAGGAGTCAGGCCTCTTGCTCAGTTTCTCAGGTTGTTTATTTTTTCTTATCTCAAACCCAGAGCACAGCCTTGCCTGGCTTGTCGCTGTGGGATCTGTGGTGCAGAAGAGGCACGAGACCTCCTGTACAGTGTGTTTTTAAAGACTTTTTACCCAATAATCAGCTACAACGTATAATATTTTCATTATCATAGTACCAATAACTATCTATTCTTTCTAACATGTTTCTTCTACCTCGAACTTATTCTACCAATCACCCTGTGCTTACCTCACAGCAAAAGATGGAGAGGAAGAAGGAGAAAGAGGGACCCAGGACAGCGCCCTAAATCCTCCACCTTGGCTGCATTCACCTCCATACTACAAAACCCAGGGCTACAATTTTTCACCCTGTGATAAACTAAACTATAATCTATTTCCCACATGTGATACTTTCAATTTGTCCAGGAGTGTTGGTAGCTGTTTCCAGGGGCACAGATCAAAGACTGTGTCCCCAGGGGGTCCAGAAGAGGGTCCCAGACCCCTCTGAGCAAGAGGAAAGGCTTTCCAACTTTTCTGGACTCCAACAGAGGAGGATCAGCACCACAGGACCAGGAGGCTTTTCTTCCATCTGCCCTGCTCCAGGCTGCTGGGTGGACTTCTCCTTCCCCTTCTCCTTCCCAGAGATTGGGAGACTAGTTGTCAACCTGTGTGTTTGTGTTCCTTCTTCAGGCATTTGTTGTATTTTGAGGGGGTTTTTTTCTGCTCCACCCTGGCTTTGTTCTGTGTTAATAAACAGTTCAGGGTTTTTTTCCACTTTTCACCTATTGTTATCAATTTGTCCCATTGGCAGAGGAAAGGGGAAGGCCCTTTGCCTTCGGAGGAGGCGTTCATTCCGGAGCTTCTCCCCCTAAAATTTTGTCTCCAAAACAAAGACCAATCCTAGCCAAATTTCTCTTGGGAATTTATTCAAGCAACAAACTCACTAGAAAGACCATCAGTTCAACCTGACATGGTACCTTCTGTGCAGAAGCTAATGCAGATTCAATTTTAAGATGAACTGCCTGTTACAGTAAAATAGCTGAGGGATATTTGGATGAAGAAAAATACAGGATTTCAGCCAGAAAAAACAGTTGGCTGCAGCATCAGGTGCTCAATAGTTCAGAGCTCTTGGCCTCGTGTAGGAATGGCAGAGGCACTTCTGCAGTGTGAAATAACAAAGGTGCAGCTTTGAAGAGTGATTATGACTGAGAATACTCTTAACCTGGTCGGGAGACTTTTCCACTACAGGTCATGGCAAAAAAAATTAGGTTTTTCTCATTTTACATGCAATAGATGCTCTTTGTGTACCTTAATGGACACCATAACTACACAGCTCCTACACAGGCACTGTTCTCTGAAAGAAAATTTTCTATTTAATGTCATAAAATGTATTAATTCCAATGGAATACTTGGATAACTTTTTTCTTAGATTGGTGCAATTCACTATCTTTAGCTTGATGCAGGGAGAAAGAGGAGCTGTTTAGTCTGAAGATACTATGTGAGCTGCCACACTTGGGAAAAGAAAGGTATACAAACATCTGTCCTTATCTATTGATAAATTCCTGTCCATGAAAGTAATTTTCTTTTCAGAAGTCAGAGCAGCATTATAGCAACTTTAATCTGAATAGTGTCTTGCTACATAGTAAAAAATTTAGGGGAAATCTTGTCTGCAAAAATGGAAAACATTATTTAATAACAGAGTTTTCATTTCTGAATCTTCCAAATGTAGCCCATAATTGTTAACTTACTGCTGGATGTTTTATTCCTCTGTATTCTTTCAAAAACATATGTCTGTCACCCTGATTTTTTCAGCCTTCTGAATTGTCTGCATTTTTGCAATGGAGTTCTCATGCATTTAATGTAAGCAAAGCAACATTTTTATAACTGTTCTTTTTGTTCTGCATTCCTCTGAGAAGGAAGAGAAAATTGATAGAGTTATAATTTGACCAGTGTAGTTAGAAAAGAAGCAACTTCATCCTCAAATTCATGAGTATTGTGAAAAATCCATATATACAAAGTCAAAAAATTAAACTGTGCCTTTCTCCTGCTTGAAACTAACTGTCTCCATGTTGTTAATTTCGTGTCCTATAACAACATATGCCAACTGAGTTATGATAATTTTGTGTGTGTGTGATGGATGATACTGTGGTACCATTCTTTTATTTTGGTTTGCTTATTATTTCAGAGAGTAGACTTTACATATTTTTATTTTTTCTCTTTTTAAAATGACTCAGTTGCCCAGTCAAGAAACTTAGAGGGATTTTACAGCTGCTGTGAATGACTCATAGCAAATATTTGTGGTGGGAGCATAATAACATTGATAATAACTCATTTTGTGTTGCATTCCCAAAGGAGTGGGAGGGCAATAAAGGGAAGGGAACTTTTCCTGAAGGGAACTTTCCCTGAAGGGAAAAGTGCAGTGATAAATCGAAGACTTACTGTTTCAGAAAGGATATAAGGCAAATTACAAGCAGCCCACAGGGAAAGAAGTGTGTCATAGAAAGCTATATCTTAAAGGTGAGGGACTATCAGACTTAAGCAGTAATTGTCAAGAGAAAAATACAATTATATTTTAGGAGGGAAATTAAAATTGATAAAATGATATTTCAGTCATAAGATAAAATGGTGAGCCCATGTTTTGACAATAAGGGTGAGATTGGAGCTGATCAAGATATTATGCCTGAACTGAAGGAATACATTAACTCAGTTTTCAGCAAGGGTGATAACATTAAGCGTGAGGATGGAGGCAGGATAACTGCTGGAATGAAAATAAGCATATCAGGAGAAAACGGAAATTAATTGCCATAATAAGGACGAAGGGGAGTGTTGAGTTTTCAGGAGTTCCCTTTTTTTTTGTTTGTTTGTTTTTGGGTTTTTTTCCTCTTAAAAGAATTTTCCCCATACTTGGTTGCTAAGAAACAAATTACTAGGTGCTTAAGAGAGACAAAAAGACCTGGCCACAGAGGAAGAGTCCAGCTGCCTGCCCTCTTTTACTGGGGGTTTTCTCATTGGGGCAGAGGTGCCATGAGACTTGAACTGGCAAAAACGGGCTGGTTACAGCCCCTGGGGCTCTTGCTCTCCCAGCATTCGGAGAAGTCACTCTTGTGGTGGAGGGAATTCATTGCTGTTGCAGACTGCTGCCTTCCTTCTGCTGTGAGTGGAGCTTGCTCGCTGGAGCAGCTGTTGCCCTGGGACCCTATTTTAACACCCTACCTCAGCAAAAAGGGACTTTTCTCACCATCTGCTCAGGTGCCTCAGGGTGCCCCAGGATCCCAAACCCCTTTCCCTGCCCCACTGGGAGCTGGGCCTGGCTTGTCGCTGTTGGATCCATGGTGCAAAAGAGTCATGAGACCTCCTGTACAGTGTGTTTTTAAAGACCTTTTACCCAATAATCAGCTACAACGTATAATATTTTCATTTCTGTACCAATAACTATCTATTCTTTCTAACACGTTTCTTCTACCTCGAACTTATTCTATGAATCACCCTGTGCTTACCTCCCAGCAAAGCTGCCCTGCCCCTGCCGTTCCTTTGTCACTGCTGTGAGCTTTTGCTACGCTGTAGCTCCACACCTCCTGCCTGCAGAGACGTCCAGGGCCCCCGCTGCAGCTCCGGAGTTTGATACATCTCATCTACAACCTGGGATTTGGGTCTGTCCCTGCTGTTCCAGCCTGCTGTCCCCGAGGGTCCTGCCGGGACACCGGGATCAGCTGCCCCAGGGTTTGTGCAGCAGCTTCTCCTCCGCCATCACCGCCTGGTGCCGAGCTCGCTCCGGAGCGCCCCCTGCAGCCGCGGGGGAACATCGCACCCGCCCTGCTCACCGGGAGCCGCCAGCGCCCCTGCCGGCCGTGAGCGGCACTGCAGCGCAGGGGAAAGGGCCTGAGAGCCCAGAGAGGCTGCACTGGGCTCTGCTCTGTCTGTGATCACTGCCGGAGTTACTGCTGTTTGCTTGCCTGGTTTTATATATATTAGTAAAGAACTGTTATTCCTATTCCTCCTATCTTTGCCTGCAAGCCCCTTAATTTCAAAATTATAATAATTTGGAGGGAAGGGGGCTGCATTTTCCATTCCAAGGGAGGCTCCTGCCTTCCTTAGCAGACACCTGTCTTTCAAACCAAGACAGGGAGATAGACAATTTTCATTCCAGAATACCAAAACTGCAATGAAACTGCTGTTTGGTAAAAAAAATTTTTAAATAAATCTATCAAACTGGATGTAGTATTGGTAACAAGTAGCTAACAAATATACTGAGGTAGGAAGTTATTGATCTGATGTCAGAAACCTCTAATACTATAACAAATACTCAGAGAAAGAAACTTCGAGGCTGAGGTAAAGGATGACAAGAGGATTACTGGAAGCTGGTGATACAAGACTGCATGTATTGTAGATTGGACAGAAAATTTAAAAGTATGAAACTCATGCCAAAAAACTTGACCCACATTTTTCAGCTGAGATTGACTCTACCATCTAATATCATCAGCATACAAATCTGTAGAAAGGAATTCATTACCTAAATAATGTATTATTTCATGTATACCTTCTCCTTCCATGTCTTTTAAACTATCTTAGGCTAAAAAAGAAAGAGGGGCTTAATGTAGTTATATTTACAATTCATTCTTATGGCTTGCAACTGTAGAACATAACTTTGTTCTACATTTTACCACTGTAACTCTTTAATTATTAACGTTATTTGAATTTTTGCAGGTCCTACTAATATATTTTTCCTAAGCATAGAGGGGGTTGTAGTTTTCAGAGCCATGCTTCTTTAAAACTATCTAAATTATTAATTACTTTATTATTTATATTCTTTTTTTGATCCCCATGTCAGTTGGGAATATCAAAAATGAAAATAGTTTGCTGGGGATTTTTAGAACAACTGTAGTATAAAATATGCAAAAGCTATTTTATTTTTTTTTGTCAAAGAAGAGGGTTCCACTTCCAAAGGGAACAATTAACACACTTGTAGTACAGAGTCAAGAGCAAGTCAGGCCTTTAAAACTGAAGACAGCTGACTGCTGTATTTATTGTAGGAAGTACTTTTCTAATTTTTTCCCCTTATTTTATGATTAAATCCCACATTTTTTGCAGGAAGCTTTACTTCTGTTTTAAATAGACTTGTGGATTTTGTTACTCTCAGAAATCAGGATTTTACTATTTAGAACAAACCAAAAGGGTTTTTAGCTGTCCAATAGTACACAATTCTCTGCTTAGAGATTTTCATGGTACCCAAGTGTCCTGACTTGATGGTATCTTGGCATGTGGTACTTGGACATACCTGGTATTGAACACATGGAAAGTGCTGTGTCTCCAGCACATTAATGCTTCACTCAGGTCCTGGTGCAGCTCTCATTCCAGAGCTGTTCAGTTAACCATTATATTTGCTTTGAGCTGCTGCTTGTTTGTCTGAGAGGCTTAAGCAAGTGCCACTGCAGTGAAATGTTTTATGCTCTGGTTTTCTAAATATGTCGTATTTTGTTTCTAATTGTGCTCAGTGGAGACACTGCTCAAAGAGAACCCAACTCCACAAGCCATAACACTTCTTCTGCAAACATTCTGCTGCACAGTGCAAAGCCCTGGTCGTGCTGGGGCCACCACCATGGTGGCAATTTATGGCCCCATGGCATTGCCTCAGAAGTGTCAGTTTGCTAAAGGGTGGGGTCACAAGGGCCCGGGACTCAGATATGGCACAGCTAAATATTTAATTCTGCTGAATAGTTTATGCCTGCAGCAGAGCAATGCTTGTCAGGCAGACTCGCTGCAGAGCAGAACTGCTGGACACTTCCAGTATATTCCCAGCATTTGTATTCATTTCAGCTCCCTACACAATTTTTATTACATTGTCACCTGCTGTTTTTCAAATGACAATTTATTGGTAAGAAATTCATGTCCTTCTAAGCACCCTCTCTCTCTCTTCTTCCTCCTCCACATTTGCACAACTTCTCATTTTTTTTAATGTATCTTTTGATGTAATATATAAGTTACATATACATGTTGGGGAGAGTCAAACCAAAGTGGCTACAAAGCAGCAGCTGTAGCTGCAGCTGTTTCTTTCCTTGTTTACTGTTCATTTTTAATCTTGTGAAGTTTAACTCAAAAAAAATTTTACAAATTAAATTAAATCTCCGTTAATGAGTGCTCTAGTTCAGAGAGGTACATAAATATTGAAGCACATATTTTAAATTACTATCATGCATTACTTTTTAATTAATGACTCCGCAGCTATTTTAATTTGAAACATCAGGTTCATGATTGTTCGATAGAAGGATGTTAGCTTCAAGAGAAAGGTAAATACATAAACAAGATTACCCAAACCCAGTGTATCAGCCTGCTGATGAAAACAAAGTGGCAGCTGGTAGCTGTGATGATTAGCAGTGTTCACAAACTGTGACTGCAGAATGTGTGTGAAAAGGATGAAGAAACCATCCACAGGGCAGAGGACCAAACAATTAAAACAGGTTTTGTTTTATCTTTCCCTCTGGAAGAAACCCAGATGAACACTGAATTGATTGATATCTGTTCGACAGAGGGGGGAAAGTGGCAAACAGGGGTGTCTCTTTTGTTTTGTACCACGTGTGTGCAGAGGAACAGCTGACCAGCCACACAAGGTGCTCACAGTATCTCTGTGCAAAGTAATCTCTCAAATCACGTTTTCACTCAGTCATTTACACAGGATTACTATTCCCAGTGTCGGAACAGAGAGAGGGTATCATGGAAACTTCCAGGTAGTATATGGCAAAATACAGACAACTGATAAAAACAAAGTTGTATGTGGCATTATCCATTTAGAAGAATTCTAGGAAAAATTTTGTTTTGCATTTTTCTACTTCCACTTCCCACCCAAGTGTCAGTCTTATGCTGCTATGTCAGTGCAATTCCACAATTCTTAGACTCATATGGAAGATTGCCACAGTCCTCCTGCCAACCTAGTTTTAGTGGAAACTCTATCTAAGTAACTCAAACATCAGGATCCTTTTTTTGCAAACAGTGAGAAATAGGAAAAATTATTAAATCTATAAATGTTAACATATGTAGTATTGATATTCTTCCTGAATGAGACACCATGAAAATTGAACAAAGCATGAAACTGCAGTTGCCTGTTCAATCACCATGCAAATGTGTGTCAAGTGAAGAGACTTTGCTCTCATTGTCATGAACTATTAGCCCTTGCAGAAAGACTATGGTACCTGCCTAATCTGTGGTGTCTCCAGTTTTCTAAACAGTATTCTGATCAGATAAAGATTTACCTTCATATTATAAAGAAAAAAATGGCTGAAGTGTTCTTGTGGTATTCATTTTGCTTGCTGCATTTATTCCAGTGGAATATGAAAAAGGCACTATGCTGAGGGGAGGGAATGGCATGTAAGTTCCAGGGATCCAACACTCAAATTCTTCCATGCCATAGAGAGCATGAGACTATGCACAGGCTGAGGCTTTTGGTTTGTGGCCTTATAGAATTAAAATCCATTCAATTTTTTAATACTGTTTAGACACAGCTCTCTGAGCTATGTTCAGTCCATAACATAACTCAGGGACTCTAAAGAGACTGAGTAAATGTGAATTGAAGCAGGAGACTCTGAATTTGGTTTATTGCACAATATTAATGGGAGCCAGCTCATTTAAGAATTGGCATATTGTTAGATAGCATCTTCCTCTAGGCAATAGCCTCATTTTGCCATGAATTAATAGCACAGGAAGACTTCGCTAGTTTGTGCATGTTCCAAGCATCACAGGTTGGATGAAACACTGGTCATATATGGAATTACAAATCCGTACCCAAACATCTTCAATTTAAAAATCCTAAGTTAACTTTCAATTTAAGCAATATACTATTTTTCCAACAGTTAAAATTTGAAAAGGGAAATAACATGATACAGTTCAACAATGTACTGTGCATCCCAAGTGGAATTGCACAAAAAATTAAAATGTGGATAAAAGCAATGTAATTAATTGTTTAGGTTCCATCTCTCTGCAGTTGTGTGGGTTAGATGGCAATTGCTATCTTCTGATTCAGGTGCTGATTCCTATGGCTTAAAGCATGAATTTAGTTACAGTTTTTCTCATGTGGATCAGCATGAATCACCAGCATGAGTAAATTAATACTTACAGAAGAAATACTCCAATTATCTACTGTGTGAGCTAAATATTTAATAATATCATCTGTCAGCACAGGAATGCTGTGTCCTCACTGTGAATTCGCAAAAAAAAAAAAGAATATATAGGATGATTTACTGAGTAAATTCACAGATATAACTTTTTTTCACAGCGTCATATCTGAGCACAAAGGGAAAACAATTACTTCAAAAGAAAGTAAAATTAAACTGGTAAATCTACAGACAATATATTGCAGATACCACATATATTGATTTGCCAGAATAAATGTCAATATGTTTATTCCTTTCTCTGTACCAAAATTATCAGTAGCATCTTAATGTCCCTTGAAAGAAACAGAGAGAATAGGAAACTGATAATTACTTTCTTAGATAAAGTAGATAAGAATTTTTTCTAGATTATAACCAGTGAGATTTAATGATCTGATTCATTGGTCCTGTGCTTATACCAATTACAGTGAAAATGTCATGTGTTGAACACCACTGTAAATCAGTCTGAAAGCATTAAGCCTTAGACCTTGGGAATTTTTTGTTTCAGAAGTATTCTTGGTGCTCTATATGTAAGAAACAATATAAAAACCAAAAGGTGGGAATGGTTGTATGAAGGGCTAAATCTTAAATGTAACAGAGCAAAGTTTAAAATTGCTTTATTTGACTTAATTAATCAGTACTAAGATGTTATAGAATTTTTCTAACTTTGTCAGAGAACCAGAATATCTCTTTTAATACATGAAAAATTACTCTGACCTGGTTTGGTAACAAATTTTATAGTTTTACTGTTTTCTTGGTATAGCTCAGCTATAAAAGATTTGAGTCTACCTTCAGCTATTAAAAAAAGTTACTATCTTCCACGGCTGGCCATCAACCCTGAGATTTCCTGGAGCTTTGGAACACGTGGGGTGGAGATTTGATCAGGTCCCACCTGGTGTTTGCCAGGTCTGCAGGGATTGCTCAACGAACAGCAGCACAAACAGAACAGCCACAGGCAGTAGGGCCATGCAGAAAGGGAATCCTGGCTGCCTTTACAGGGAACAAGTATTTTCATTTTGTTTTTTTGTGGTTGGGTATCCCCCACAGTGTTCCTTGGCTCCTATGTAGCCCTTGATAGGCACTTGTAGTTCAAGGCCAGCCTGAGATCCAAACTGGGCAAACTGGGTCTGTTGGTTTTGCACTGGGCTTGCAACAACTCCAGCTTCCTCTGGCTCGCTGAGTTCATCACAGTGCTGCAGCAGAAAGTGCCCATAACACAGCTGGACTAATTGAAAAATTTGAATGATTAGTTCTGTTTGAAGCACAGCAGAACTGTGCTGAAAAAATGCAGAGTCTTGCCCTTGGTAGGACACTGAGTTCCCAGCAGAGAGCAAGAGTGATGATTCTATAGAAAAGCTGAATGTCTGAACAAAAGGACTGGCCTGAATAGACAGTCTTTTCAAGGAATATCTCTTCTGCAGTCCAAAGTACATATCTGGATCCTTTTACTCAGAGGAATTATTAGCTTGTTCCTTGAGTGTAGCTATTTGTTTGGAATGTGACTGCACATACATTAAATATGACACCTGCCAGTTTTGGGTTCCTGCTGGATTTTAACAGCCCTCAGAGACTTGGAGTTATGGGGTAGATACTGAGGTGAGAGCTAGGTATTATATCACAGTGAGGCACTTCTGATTCACTGTGATGACAGGAACATTAAATTAAATTCTCCTCTCACTTTCAGTTTTCTGAGCTGTTTGAGAAACCTCAGATATAGTTCAGAAAATTGGGGCTCAGCAGACAAGGAGCTACTACAACAAAGGAACATGCCAGCAGGTCATTCAAAAAGAAGGTTGTGATGGAGGATTTTATTATTATAAAGTACTTGCCTCAGAGATTTTTCTCAGCTCTCAAAGCTTCAGAAAAAGGGACTTATGCTTGAGTTCATCTAAGGTAAAAAAGAACAGTTTTATGCACTTTATTTGCAAATAGTCTCATTTTCCAACTTGAAATCTGGTGAATAACTCCATTATTTTTTATTGTGCCCACTTTATACTTTTACTCCTACCTCTGTTTAAAATGCTGTGTGGAAAGACTGCTATTTATTTGAAAAACTGCATGGAATGTGTGCGGTATTCCAAATTCAAAGGTTATTTTTAAACTAATGAATACATGTATTTTCAAATTGTTGGTTTCACAATATCTGGAACAGCTACACACAGAATCTCCAGGAAGCAAGTTGTACTGGTTTCACAAACTGTAAATGTACATGGGCATCTAAAATTTCCAAAGCACAAAAACCCTTCCAAAAACTTACACTCTATAGCAAAAACCTTTTACCACCCTTATAAGAATATGACTTCTGGGAAAGCTGCTAACACATATCTGGGAAAAAGAAATCTGCTCTTTAAAGCTGAAGAAAAAAAAAGTTGCTAAAGGACTTTGAAATCTTAAGTGCAGCAATATATCATCCAACTTGCCTGCATAGTTTTCTCACTTATTTAGTGAGGGAAGTGAGAAAAAATAGACCAATGTAAACCAAAAGATGAAAATTCTCATTTATTTCATGCAGATAGTTTGTAGAATCATTCCCAAAAGCAATGTGGATATAATCCTGTCTATATTTTGAGATCAAAAAATGGAGAGACTTCAGTGAGAGATTTGCTGTCTCACAGCACAGGGCTGAATCTGCAATCATAGAATTTGAGTTTAAAAAGCAGGTATTTTAATCTTTGTATATAAATGGTTCATGTTTTTTCCAGAACCAAGGCAAAATGTGTCATTTTCCCAAAAAACTTGAAGGATCAACAATTAAAACAATCCTAGATTTTATGGGAGAAAAAAAGTGTTGTCTCAGGGCATTTTGGGACTGGGAGGGTCATACCAGCAGGGATTCTGGCATTTTGTTTGGTATGTATGTTTTCTTTGCATTGAAATACATTTCAAACAATCTATTTTTCCTATATACAACTATGTTTTTCGGTTAGGGCACTGGGAGGTGAATAACAGGCTGAAATTAAGCAGGTTTTCTATCCTAAGCTATCTTTTATGAATAATAAATTGCCCTTTTGTATCACAGCAGTTTTATATACTTTAAATAGTCTGTTTTCTGTGCATGGCTGTTTGCATATGTTTTGTAGGTCAAAAAACTCAAATGATATATTTTTATTTTGTTATTTTGTCTAAGTTTGAATTTGTGTGCATGTTGTTCCATGTGCTTAGGATAGACTTGGACGTGCTCTCACCAACTCCATGGAAAGAATTCAGCTTGAAAAGTGAGAGCTGGCCACACATCAAGCTTTGCCCTTCGGACCAGCAGTGTGAACACAGCCTTTTGCAACCTCCTGAAAAGGCTGTTTTCACAATCACAGGAAAGAATAAACACAGCACATTGGAGTATTTTTGTTATATTTTACTTGTCCAACTTCCACGTTAGTCAAAAGAAATTTTCCCTTGTGAATTTAACAGATTTTTTTTTGTTTCCTCTTGGATTGGTTTTCTCCTGTTAACAGTGTGCAAATACTGTTCTTTGACTCTTGACTTAAAAGGTGTTACATTTCTTGTTTAAGCTGTGGTACTATTTTCAGAAAACTGGAATAAATGCTGTGTCTGCTTATGTACTTGTTTGAACTCATTCAGGAATATCCCAGGCTGATACATTTTCAGAAATAACAGAAGTCTATTAGGAAAGCAGTTGCTGTTTTGGTACATGGGTGAATTGGTTGTGTTTTTATTCTAGCCACCAGTCTGCCTTGTTTCATAGAATCACAGAAGGACTTGGCTTGGAAGGGACCTTAAAGATCATCCAGTTCCAACCCCCTGCCATGGGCAGGGGGTCCTTCCAATAGAACAGGTTGTTCCAAGCCAAACCAACCTGGACTTGGACACTTTCAGGGATGGGGCAGCCACAACTGCTCTGAGCAACTGTTTTCCTGATCCTTCTGAATACTTCCCAGGAGTCTGATCTACTTCTGTTCTTGAAGAGGTTTTTTGGCATGTTTTGTGTGTTCTGTCAGCAGTTCAGATTGATGCAATAACTCTCTGTAGCATAAGGCATTTATATATTAAGGTTTTGCAGCTCTTAAGGCAGAGTAGAAACACATCTCCTCTGAAATGGCACAGACTGCAATGGAACATGGCAAACTCATAGAGTAAACCTCTGGCTGCCTTAAAATGAATAAAACTGCAAAATGGGGAACAGCATGGTTGTGATGATGAGCTAGTTGAGTGCAGTATTTCAGTAGTTGTGTGTTGCAGATGAAACTGATGCCTTAAGGCTTTTCTCACTCTTGTAGCTCTTTAATCCTATATAACTTTTTCCAATAGCCCAGGACAATGCAGATAATTTGCACAAACTAATCCTTGTTAATACTGCTCTAAAATACTTCTCTGTGCCCCCCAAATGGGACAGTCATTTAAATGGTACATACACATCTCCACCAGAATCTGGCCCTGAGATCAGCTCACCATGGTGCTAACAACACCAAGTTTGTGGGTTTGATGCCACCCACTTTAAAGTTGGACTTGATGATCCTTGGGGGTCCTTCCAAATCAGAACATTCTCTTGTTTTCTTCTGTACCAGCTGTGCTGTGTTTCTTGGTTTCAGCTTGAACAGCAGCCCCTGTAATCCCTAACAGTGCCAGGAAAACCCATGACACAGAGTGCTAGAATTTAATTTTCATGGTCTCTCAGCAATAATGTTCAGTCATACTGTACACAGCATATGTCCCTTTGAGAAACAGGCTGTAAATGCTTCACTATAGATTCTCATCCTCTAGTGGGAAAGGTCTTTCAGGTTTTTGATTATGTTACTTATATATCTTTCATTGACGTTGAGTGATTGCTAATTTTTTTTTTCTTTTAAATCTTGTGGTTTTTCTCTACAGCCAGATTCCTGGATTTTCCTGCCTGGCATTTTTGTAGGTTGTTATCTGGAACATATAATAGTAGTCAGTGTTTTTTTCCATAGTTTTTACAAGGGTGTACTTCATCCAAGTTCATCCCATTTGTTTCTGTTTACACAAAATCAATTTTTATCCCTGATCAGCTTTAAATGAGGCCTAATCTTAACTTGTTAGAGCTTATAGGTAAACTCAGGTTTCTGTATATGTTTCACCATATTCTG
>VZTN01025489.1:3090-31978 GCA_013400515.1 Erpornis zantholeuca | reverse complement strand
ATCTCTCTTTGGAGAGCACTTTCTGATTGCGTTGGCTCCTGAGAGCACCAGATGTCCTTCTGGATACCCAGTGGCAATAAAAATGAGCTATTCGCCTGCTGGAAAGAAAAGAAGTAAAAAACTGTGCTCTCAAGTAGTGAGTTTCAAAATATTTTAAAAATATTTCTGTACATCACAGACCTTTTTTTTTTTTTTTCCCCAAGTTCAAGACACCCCTAGGGGGGGTGTTCCACCAGATTCCAACCACCCCCCCTGTCAGTGAAATAAGGTTTACAATCAAGATAAATTCTTACAATAGCACTTGAAACCAAGTCAGTTCTCTCTCTCATGGAAAGCCTTCCCATTCAACAAGTGTGCAACCATGTGCCAGCAACAGCTTTAGTGGAGTTTACCTGCCTAGAATTAGACAAAACTCTAATCACTCTAAGTGATTAAAAATATCTATATAAACCAGTCATGCCTTGAAAAGGCAAACCTGCAGATAAGTCTGAGCCATCCATAACTTCTAATGCATCTTGAAGCTGCATTTTTACATTGGCTCTGTGTATAAAAATGGGCCAGGAAATGACCTTAAAGTAGAGATTACTTTCAGATCCCTCACAACCCTCTTTCTCACTGTGTGATTCAGATTTTGCTTCTCTGTCTCTGTTACTTGCATGGATTAATCTCTACCAAAAAGACTGAAAAGCATGAGAAACTTTCTTTTCATTCTAGTAGATGTGACAAAATTCATCTTCTACCCTACCAAAACCAGCTGAGATTACCTGAAACCACTGAAGGAGCTTTACCTTTCATCAACACAGCTCTGCTCCTGGGAGCTGCTGAAGGAAATGGCACTCCTTACAAATTGCAAACCTCTCTTCTCATTACCACAGACAGCAAGGCTTGGCTTACAGAAATCAGCTGTGACATGAGGTAACCTTAAACCTTACCAATGAAGTACTGCAAGTTTTCCACATCACTGAAATTTCTCAAAGTGTTCCTCTATGTATTTCATGATCAAGGTCGTGCCTGTGGGGAGATGAATAAGCAGAAGTTTTGTGGAACAGCACCCACAGGTTTAAATTAGAATTTAAATTAATTTTAATTAAGTCTGAATAGCTTATGCATCTTATTTTTTTAGCAATAGAAGGATGAGCAGGTGAATAGGAAACAACTCTTACTTTCCTTTCAGATGCAAAAAACCCCAAGACACATTATGAAACCAGCTAATGGGAGATCCAAACAAATGGAGTCTGGGGGTCTTTAACCACACAGATCTTTACCTGGGGAGGTCCCTCTGGTTTCAGAGCTAGTGTTAAGCTAGCAGGCCTCCTAATCTAGTATGCCTGTTCTCTGTGCCAGATAACACCAACTATTAAAGAAAATTCCATTATTAATTATAAGTTCTTTTGAAGCCCAAACCCCAATATCAAAGGTGCACTTTCTTCCAATTTTTGTTTTGAAAGTATAATTATATATGATATTGATCAATTCCAGTCTCTCGGTAACTGACATTTAATTTCTTTTGTGTCTTTTGCAAAAGCATCAATAGAGCATTCAGCTCTGAGAAATGTACCTCTTCAGATAGAGACTGTTCTGCAGTTTTGAGCTATATGAGGTATTTTAGACAGCTTGATTTTTAATAAGCACATTTTGCTCAGATGTGGATGAGTGAAAGAGCTGTAAAGAAAGACACTTTAGAATGCATGGGAGAATCATATTTTAATTTGATAAGTCCTTTAAAGGAAGGGAAGATATTCTGTGACTTTTATATTTTAATTAAAATAAGGAGAGACCAAGGTCCATGCTCCCTCTTGAGTCTTCTGTCAGCTCTCGAATTTCATGAGACCAGTCAAGTTAACCCTTTCCCAGAGAGTCAATGGCAGCATCTTGAGGGTGTCTGCATTCAATCTCTCTGAGCTACTGAAGTGGACAGAGGGGAGCAATGGTTCACTGTTTGCTTGAACTGCAGAGTTTGCATCTCACGTAAGAGGTTTTCTGTAAGTGTGCCTGAAGTGAAGGTGTTTGGAAAGTGCTCAAAGTAGAGAGGCATAAATGCTTACAATAGACATCTGCCCTAGCAGTACCCAAACACTGAGGATTCCTGTTCAGAAAGGCACTGCCTGATCCCACACAGATTTGCTGTGCAGCAGCACTGCTACTGCCAAGCATAAATGAACACTATGAAAAATGTCTAACACAGGGCTTGTAATTAAACTCTGAAGGCCCAGATTTATTCATAGAAGAAAAACATGCATCAAAGAATGCCAGCTTACAAGGACACCATCTCTGGCTGAGGATGATTGAGCTAAAGTTTGTCCAAGGCAGGAAATGTATTTTGATGCCTCCTGTATCATAAATGTCATCTATTGAATATCATGTCACAGGCAAATACTATTCGAAACAGGGCATTGCATGCATTATTGAATTAGAACAAATCTTGGTTTTCACTTTCCTGTTTTTCATCATAAATGAAGAATACTATGAGGCAAGGATTCATATGGCATTATCATGCCCGAGGCAGGCAGTGATCTCACTGTCACGGGTCACCACACAAGGCAACAGGGACACCATTCTTCGCCAGTGTAATCCCTCTTGTGTCCTGCAATGAATCAATGCTCACTTTCTCTGCTATGTATAGACTTTTTATATGTAAACCAGAAAGTTTCATCATCTCCATCATAGGGGGCTTCGTGTCACCACATTTTCTAAAAGCTGGTAAGCTGATGCAGTTTGATCACAATTTAATCTCTGTTTATGTCAGTGAAGAGTATTACATCTGATAAATCAGCTTCAGACAGAGCGAGCCCTCTAATCTTATTTCCCAGTGTAGTGTTTCATACCTACAATCACTTAAGCATGTTTTTCCATTTGATTCATTAGCTATTAAATATACCTGCATAAATGCACTCATTGTCTCCAAAGCTTGACTCACACTCATTAAAAATCTTCAGTTTTCCATGAACAGTTAGCAGGAATAGGTGAATTTCCGTGAAGCCCTTACAGGAATGCTTTGCACAGAACTGGTGACTGATAGCTGCTGCATAGGGGAGTATTTTTAGTCCAAAGTCGTGATC
This sequence comes from Erpornis zantholeuca, assembly GCA_013400515.1. Taxonomy (NCBI): domain Eukaryota; kingdom Metazoa; phylum Chordata; class Aves; order Passeriformes; family Timaliidae; genus Erpornis; species Erpornis zantholeuca. The sequence goes on along the minus strand of VZTN01025489.1, from coordinate 28,919 downwards.
AGTGCTTTCTGTTTCATAGGTTCTGACAAAAACAAGGAGATTATATGATCAAATAGAGGAAGGAACTGTGTGTTTAATTCAAGTATAGGAGATTTTATGCCCTTTTTACAGAAAGCCAGTGTAAAGCAGACAAAACCAAATTCAAAAGGGATCCAGAAAATCCTGGAAATACAGGTTATTGTGTTAGTGTATGATTTAAAGTTGAATATAAACCTCCAAGTCTCTTAGTAGTTGTAGATGCAGTCCTAAAGCAATAAAAAGATTATTCCCAAGTCCAGAGCTAAATGTAATTTTGATATATAAATCTCACTCTTGGGGAAATTGCTTGTTTTAATTGTTGTTACAGTTGCTTTGGATGAACAGTGGGCAACTGATGGAGAGTTTTGTCTTCATGCGACACCAATTAAAAGAGAATGGTTTTGGTGACCTAACAAGAATTANCAATATATACATTTGCTTATGCTGACTGGGGGGAAAAAAAAAGTATTTTAATATAATAAACAGAACTTCTGATGCTCTTTCTCTTCATTATGGAAGATATGATGGTGAGAGAGACAATTACTTGTAATGTAATTACTTGTAAACTCTGTTTTTGCAGTATCCTTAACATTACAGCATCTGATAATATCCAATTTAGTGGATAGGAAGCTAAGTCATCTGAGTGGTACTTGGGTAAAAACAGCCTCTTGAAAAGCCATAGGACATTATACAAGCAGTAGAGTCAAGGGATACCTAACAAAAATCAAAGCTGTAACAAGAAATATTAAATTGCAGGCTGACACAAATGGCTTTCATCATCTACAGGCCTTCATTCGGAATTTAGGCACAAGAACAGAAGTTAAGATGGGTAGGAGCAGAGATTTGCCTATTGTATGACACCAGACTCTTTCCAAGAGTCAGCCAACATGCCACATTCAAACCCTTGACTAAAACAACAAGACAGTTGTCATCCCACAGGAGCAACATCTTTCACAGGCACCATCACATCAAAGCCACTGCTGGAGCTGCTAAAGAAATTCTGCTGTGCATAGTTTAAATACTTTGCAAGAAGTGATCTGGAGATGCCTGTCTCTGGCAAAATTGTCTTTCAGGAAGTTTTTGGTATGTGAATTCATGTCCTTACAGAATTTTCATGGTTTTCATTATGGTTTAATTTTACTCTCCAGAAAAACAAAGAGAGATCTGTGTGAACTTTTGGCTTGTGCTTCAGTTACTGGGATTTTGCTTGATCTTTATGCAAAGTGGTAGCTCTTAGATTCGATGCCACTGATGCTGATGTAAGATCTTAAATTACTTGGATTCAAACTGTGGCTACTCACATTTTCTGTGTAATTCTAGGCAAGACTTCTAATTCTATATCTCAGGTAATAGTCATAGTGCTAGGTCACCAACTTCTGAGGGATTTTTGAGCAGAACTGGATCTTCTTTAAAGCAGTTTCACTGGAGTAAGAATGGTCTTCATCAAGTGAGGATATGGTTCTGTGTCATTAACCCCGTGCTGGGGCAATGATCAAAATGCCTTCCTTGGAAGTGGCAGTAAGGTATCACCCAGCGACATAGAAATGCATCTACAATGATTCCAAGTGCATTCACCTTTGCTTTTCCTTTTTTCTTCTTTGTATACAAATTTAAGAATGTGCTCATGAGAAACTATCCATTAAAGTTGCTTTGTACTATCCAACAGTGGAATTCTACTGTAGGACAGTACAAAAAAAGCTTTCCTAAATGGAAGTGCTGGCATTTTTCTGATAGCTCTGGTGAGGAGGAAATTGGAGCTGTTTTATCCCCTCAGTATTCTAGTTATACATGAGCTAATTTATGTGGAAATGAGAGAACTGATAGTCTAGCCAGCTCATTAGGTGCAATTAAAAGAAAACCATCCCTCAGGGTCAATGAAAATCACTACCAGAGAAATAATTGTTCATGTTAGAGGGCTGTCTTCCCATAAGCACAGTAATATTGTATTGCTGTGTATTTTTCATATGCTTCTTATGGCTCTGTATGAAACAGCACTCACTTTCTTGGAAGGGTCATTTGAAGTTGGCCCTCTGTCTTTTCTCTTTAGTAGAAGTTAACTGCCACAGATTGCAAAACTACATTTAGAAAGTTGATTTTCCAATGTCACTTATGCAGTTTGGTAATTCAAGATTTTTATTAAACTTTTCTTTTTAATGTAAATTTCTGTTACAGGAAATAGAACATTAAAGAGTATAGTACAATAGCTGGGTGAAGTTAATGACTGTGTATAATTAGTGAAAGATAATTTTTTTCAGTATAGATTATATTACAAAATACCTAATGCAATGATTGTTGAAATCATTCATCTGAAATGATTCTTCAAAACAAAATTATGGAAGCTATGCTGAGATCAATTATATTGAGACTTCCTTGTCTTCAAGCACAGGAGTATTTTGGAGCAGTGCATATTTCTGGGTATGCAGATCAATCTGCTCCACCCATCCTTGAAACTCTGATGTGTGCCACAGGGGGCTACTTATTCCTCCATCTTATCAGATATTTAAAAACACAGCACTGCTGGATTTTCATCATTACACTCAATATTGACTTGTTTGTTATGATGTGCTGTCAAGTGTTGATGTTCTATCAGTTTCTACTGATAGGATGGGCTGCAGCTTTTTCTTCAGGGAGACCCTTCAGAATTTAGCAGATATCAGCTTTAGTAAAACATTCCTAATGTTCATCTTAAATATTTAATTTGTTCTCTTTCACCCTACTGCCTTAAAATTGTCTTCTTGGACCTTTGTCAGTGACATTCAGAGATCTTTGGAAAAAAACCCAACTTTTTCTTTTGTCTTTTTTTTTTTTTTTAATCATCAACGATTATAATATTATTTTATGATTAAAGATAACAATAAAGAGCATGCATCTAATTTAAAATTCTCCCCTTTTTCATGTTTTAATGCAGTATTTCACAAAAAAAAATATAGGTAACTTTGAATAACTGAAAATAATTGCTGTGATACATTAAATACTTCAGTATAATTACTATCTGAAAGCTACAAGCAAACCTATCAGTTTCCTCTTTGCAATAAAAGACTGACACTCTCCTGAACATCAAAATGACTTAATTTGGTTTATAATAAAGAAAAACATTTGTAAATGACAGATTTAATTTTTTTCCTATTGATCAAGGTTGCAATTACTGCAGCAATTAACTTTTTGATCTCCATTAGGGTGCAAGTGAAATCCAAAAAAGTTAAAAATGACAGGGAGTTATTTTTTTGCAATAAAATGGATTAGCACTAGTTGTCAGGAAGTATAGCAGTGAATCATGCTCTGATACAAGGACAGGAATCATTCTGTCCTTCCAAAATGTATCTGTGCCAAGTACAGGAAATAGTATCTTGAGACATTGTTACCATTTTTGGTGTTCTTCTATTAAAACTGAACAAATTGGTCTTTGGAGTCCTAACTTTTTATTCAGGTAAGTCAGTTAACAGAATTTTACACAGCTGGTGTATGGTCACATTTGACCTTAGATTGCATTCAGCAGGATCACTCTGCAAGAGCTAAGTTATATAAGTAATAATTTATAAGGACAAATGTGTATGGTACAGGTGCTACATAAGTTTACAATACATTTCTCTAAATAAGTAGCTTTAAAGGAGCAGCGTAATGAAAACCAGAATGCTTTGCCCTGTGTTGTCCCAGTTAAAGTAATTTGAATTTAATATTCTACTTTTCCTTGTGAGCATGAGATTTAGTTCCCCTGGCTCTGGTTATCACAGATTTTCTCCTTCCTTTCCTAAGTGAGGGTTATCATGGAAACATTGGAACTAAAAAATGAGACAAAAAAACCTCCTAACATAAATATGAATTATGCCAAGGATGTCGATTAGCATCATTATTTTAAGTAGCTCTAAACCAGTGGTTTTCAGAACGAGGAAGAAATGTCAGCAGAATGCCTCATTCTGCTACTTACATTGTAATTATAGATTAAGAGCAACAGTATTATTAACCACCTTTGTCCATACTATGATACCCATCAAGACTGTCCATTATTGTTAACCTATGTTTTAGAACACTAAATATTAAGCTAATAGGATGTGGGGGGAAAAAAAGAGAATTAACTATACAAATTCTTTTTGAAGATCTAGAGAAAAAAATGAGGCAATCATGATAAAAATCATAGAGATCTTACATGATCTAAGTGACATAACCTTCTATTCCCTCCCAGCACCTGGGGGAATTTTCTAGTCAGAATCCCTGAAAAATAAAAATGTCTGTATGATTACCACATATAACTTATTTGAAAATATAATGGTGCCAATTTTCCGGATACCTTGATCACTGTTTTTATACCTTATCCACATCTCAGATGAAACTCATGGTGAAAGTAACAAAACTTGGCACTTGTAGATAAGGTTATATAAAAGTTTGGGATAGAAAATGAGGACTATGATATTCTAATACAAGTATGATGCGGTAGGGCCTGCCCAAGGCCCACTGCGTCCTACTGCAAACATCTCTGTGGTCATGGCAGCATGTGGACCTTGCTGTCTCCCACTCTGGGAGCAGTCCCCCAGGCTGTGGTGTGGCTTGCATCTGTGGAGGAGAACAAGAAAGGAGAGGTCTCTTGTATGATTTATCGCCAGTAGAGGCCCCAGCCATGAAAGACTGCCAAGTGAGGTGGGCAGGGGTTTTTATACTAGGGGAGGAGAGAAGCAGGAACTAATGGGGAAAGGCTCAGGGGGTGAAACTTGGGAGGAGTCGGGATACAAGGACCGACCAGGGAGTAGCAGAGGAGGTTGAGGGGTAGGGACCAAGAACACATCAAGTGGGATAGAAGTTTCTGGGGAAAAAGGTGTGTCTTGGGGGAGAGTGTCAAGGGATCTCTGCCCCAGGGGTGAGGAAGTGGGTTACACTAACACGGCGGGAGGAACAGAGCTCAGGGAGAAGGTAACCATAGCAACTGGGGTACCAGACACATGAACAGAGTCTTAACAGAGAAGGGAAACTATTTGGGGTTTTGACTGCTTCCCAGCTTGTCCCCAAGCTGGGCCGCCACAACAATTCCCTCTTTCTTGTTTAAAACAAAAAGGTTTTTTTGTCCTCTAAAAAACTCAGGGGGGAGCGGACGGGGGCCTGGCAGGCTTAAACTTCTGTGCTAGCCACATCTGTGCCAGCCCACCAACTCCGCTTTTGAGCAGAGCTTGAGTTCATGGCTGGAACAGTTTTCTGATCATTTAGGGAAAAGGTGTTTCCAACAGTTTTGATAAGTAAGGTCTTCAGGCAGCCAAAAACCAGAAAAATCAGGAAAATAATAACTACAACCCAAAGTAATGTCTTTATAATTGAGGAGACCCATCCTGACAGTTCCCCTCCTCCAAAGATGTTGTCAACCCAATCGCCTGACTCCTGCTGGATCTTCTGAACTTGCTCTTCCATCTCCTGGAGAGAGCATGGATAGACTTGCCGTGGGATGACAGGCCAAAGCAACACAACCCCTTGAACTCCTGGCACCCATGGCTGTGAGCCAGGAACAAGAAGTCGATGGCGGCGTGGTTTTGGAATGTATCTAGAAAGGCAAAATACTTATTGAGACTGGAATGTGGTATTTTATGGTGGGTCAGTGATTTTTGGCTTTTTAAAGTGTTTCTCTTAAATTCATTTTTTTTCTTGTAACCAAATTCAAGTTACAAATTAGATACAGATACAAACCCAACATTTCAGCCCAAGAATAAATCGGTTGAGAGCAAAACAGATGAGACAGATGAAAAGGAAAATTGAAATTCATTTAAATGATTTTTTTTTCTCTAAATAATTATTACAGTGCTAAAATGTAACTGGAAGCTTTATAGCTTTGAGAACTCAGGCTACACCACATTAAGAGTCGTTGTAGTCTTAAGTAAGTGAGAATGAGAAAGAGGAGGAAAAGATGGGTAAACAGCAGCAATAAAATTGAAAGCAATTTAGCTACAATAATTCAATAAATTAGTGGCAAAATGAGAGATACAGATCTCACAATCACTAATGAGCCATTCATTAAACCAAACTGTATTTCAATTCTTTTTTTTTAAGTGAAACTCTAGCCTGAGCTATTTGTTACTGTCAAACCTGTGCCTGTGTTCATTTCCGACATTATTTTGGTTGAACTGCCCCATCTTTATCTGTAAGTAGTTTCTGAAATAAATGCTTCATAGATAGAGATACTCAAAGAAATGAAAATATACATTTCTTGAGCTGCTGGTGCTGGTAGACAAAGGAATGGGAGGGGAGAACTATATAATGTATAAGGTCTTTGAATTGAAATGACTCCCTAATTGCTTAAATCTTTCTGGAAACAGTCACTTGTACAAAAGAGATCAGTTATAATCAAAATGCTAAGAAATGGTTTCTATAGACAAAAAAAATATATTTTTTTTTTAGTATCTAGGATGCTTAAGTGTAAAATTCCACAGTACCTACTGGTTAGTTACTTTGCCATCTGTGTAACTGTTTTCTGTACTGCTAAGCTTTGCATATTTCAGTGAGGTAACATGAGAACATAATGAGAAACAAACAGTACAGTAATCGCAGTAAGAATGTTTGGTGTTTCTATGATATTCTGTATATTTTTGGGGTTAAACTGCAACAAGGCATTATCAGAACTACCATTATTAAAATGTTTCCAAGTCTTCAGTTCTCAAGAGATGAATGAACCTGTTTCAGGAAAACGCTGAAATAAGCCAAGGAAAAGTCGTGTGGAAGGTAGTGCTGAAGGCTCAGCGTATGTCTTAGCCAAAGGGTGTTTTGATTTGGTACAGTGTGTGTTACCTCTGCTAAGGGAAATTTATTGCTCTCAGGTAATGAGAGCTCCTTGCGAGAACAAGTTTAGTAATTGAGGCATAAAAGATTAAAGCAAGAAAAAAACCAAACCCTGTTACATTTTGTTTTCTTTGTGACTTCCCAGTGACTGCCTCAGTAGTAACTGCATTTTCCTTTCCTGATCTGAAATACTTTCTCAAAGATAAACGTGGCATTTACCTATCTCTGGTATCATCTTGTATTGGATATATGTAGTCACAGGGCAAATGGTGCCCTATAAATGAATGATTTTTCCAGTTTCAACATAATAAAGGTGAAAGACTGAGTGAATTGAGGGAGGAGCTGTTGGTGCACGATCAGAGTTTTCAACTATGTGGTTTTTGTCAAGATTCTAAAGTGGTTGTCCTACAGATTCTCATTAAATATATGTAGATACTTTAGTAGAACTCTTTTTTGGATTGAATTTTGTGAAAATAGAAACACTTGAGAAGAAACACTTTTAAAAGGGAAAAAATGTTGTGTTTCATTGTTTTATTCTCATACTATCAGCCATGTCTTGTTGAAATAGGCTCTGCATGGAAACAAATATTTGGTAAATTCTAGTTTTTTCCTCACATTGATCTAAAAAAAAGGTTTCTAATTTTTATTCTGACTGGCTATTTCTTCTCTGTATGAAGTAGAGGATCACTTTAATTTTGAATTTGTTCATGAGAAGTGAATTTGCCTTTTCTACCTATCCCATAAGGAAAACATTCTGAAGTTGTTATGTTCTCTTCTATTCATTATAGATAGCAAATTAAGAAACAAGTAACTATATGTTATTTATAATTCCAGTAAATATTATTTTTGTTCCAGGGCTTTCCTGTGGAGGACATAATTCTATTTTGTTTGTTTCCTGCCCTTAATTTGGTTATATTCTTTGTCTTATTATTAAAACAGACCAGTTTTAAGTGGAGAAAAGTCCCAGAAACTGCAAGCTCTGTTGAAGAGAACTTGCTGTGCTTTAATACAACAAACAGTTTAATACAACAAGGAATAACAAGCAGTGCTTGACCTGTCTATACATAACACAAGCTGGGGAACAAAGTGTTAGCAAGAACCACAGATTATCGACCTTTTTCCTTTCCTGTTCTTTTCTTTTCCTTTTCTTTTCTTTTTATTAATGCACTGATCTCCAACCAGAGAGATGTTCTGTTACTGCTGTATTGAAGGCAAATTACTTTAAAAAAGGAAACTCTCTAGTTTGAGTCAGTTTTCCTTTTTTGTTGTTTTTAATTAGTCATTTCTAGCAAAGATAGGGAGCAGGTGGTTATGGCAATGGAAACCACTACAATGTCTATTGTTCCTCTGTTCCTGTGCAACCATCAATGATTGCTGTTACTATCAATAAGCCCATAAAAATATTTGCTCTGGAAAGAGATTAACAGTGAGAAAATATTAAGGTGAACTTTAGGCAGTGAAGAAGCTACTGAAAACCCTAAAATTTGCTTTTGTAGAACTGAAGCCTTCTTCTGATTTACAGTAAACTGTAGTTTACTTTCACAAACCTTTTCCTAATAACACACTCCACTTCTCTTCCCCCACCTCCAATTTTAGTTCTGTTATACAACACAGATGCATGCTCTAATAAATAGACAAAATTCATGTATATTTCCTTTCTTATGCAACCTGGCTCTCATGTAATGCTTCTTGTCACTCAGTTGGTCTTTTTTTTTTTCTCCACCCACTTTTTGTTCCATGCCACTGTTCTCACTTCTAGTTGTATATTAACTGGACAGAATTTAATGCACAATAACATATTTTGAGTTTATTTAAAGTATTTCAATCAATGCACAATCAGTTGAAATTTTCAAGGTTAGGAGCAGTTGAGCAGAAAGTCTTTATGCTACTTACTGGGCTAGGAGTAGGAAGTGCTCTTGGAAATTTAGAATATGATTTCGTGGAAGATTAGGAAAAGTCTCTCAGGGTAATTATGGAATCTGAATTCATCATATTCGCTGTAAGTTTAATGCAGATATAATAGTCTCTATGGCATTACCATCATTTTCCTTAATAGAATAATTAATTTTGTTATCTAAATAATACAGTACAAAATTAGGAAATTTATATTGTCTTCATTGTGTCAAAAAGAAACCAAAATGCTGAAAGTGTCTGTCTTAACCTACACAAAATAGTTATGGTCTCAGTTAATAAGTCTGTGATGTCATCCTGAGCACCACAATGATTTACTCACTGCCTTATCTGTCATCATGAAAGAAAAAATAATAATTAATTTTCTTGGCTTTTGTTTTGAAGAAAACAACAGCAGTTTTCCTTTACAAAAAAAGAGGACCTTTCCATTGATGATGAATTATGGTCATTGGAGGGGGCTTTAAAAGATCATTCTTATCTTCTAGGACCTTGTGGAAAGTGAGATGGCTACTGTTGTTTTCATGCAGCATAAATACAGGTTCACTTCAGTCTAGGCAGAATTTGGGGTTACACCACATAAAAAATTTAGCACAAATTTGAGCTAACCATTTGTCTTTGTTTCAAATGATTCACTTCACTTCAAATATTTAGTAATTGATAATCACTTTAGAAAATGAATTTTTCACAGTGTTTTTTCCCTCCAAATAAACTCAAAGTCATATCAATTTGTAATCATTATAATCCACTTCTCTGCTACTGTCAGAAAGTTACTTCAGCATTTCAAGTTATACCAGCATTATAATATTTAAAAAGTTATTTAAAAGATGTACTCTAATAGACGTCATTCAATCTTTGATTAAAACTACAGAAGACACTTTTTAAATAAACTCACTGATGCACAGTCGACTTTTAATGCAAATGTTCCTAAGCTTTGTCACCATCAGCTGCTCCTGGTTCCACATCATCTCAAAGGATCTTGTACAGAACCAGGAAACATCTCAAAATCAGCAGTTACTGGCTAGCAGAGCAAAAGAGATTACTAAATTTGCATTGGTTAAGTTGGACAAAAAATAGATCACTTTTATTGCACTCACTTCACGCTCATCTTCACTTACTAGACATGTCAAGAAACAAGACACATAAATCTACCTTAGTCCTTTTAACAAGGTTTTAATTTCCTACAGAGGACAGTATGAGAGAGATTCTTTCCTGTGGTTACACCCCGTGTGTTCACATGGGGTGTGTGATGCTGCCTGATCTACCACAACCCCGACACTCCCTTCTTTGACCTTCTACAGCCCAATTAAAAGGTAGATTTACTGTGCATCAGGGGTTGCACAGTCAAGACCAGTCCCTTCTCTGGGGGTGGTTTCAGTAAGAGTTAATAAGGACAGGTCAGCTGGTGGGATGAGCCCATAGGAAGTGGCCTCCAATCTGAGCATTACCTAATAAAGTCAAGTAAAATGGAAGGGTAAAAAACTGAGCAATTAATGAAGCAATTGTGTCTCTCAAGAACTCATGCTATCAAAAAGATATATTCTAGGGAGATAACTTAGTGAATAATTCTGTAATAGCTGTCATTTCATCCTTCATATAAACAGTCTAATTCTACAGGAGAGTAATAACAATTAAAGGGTTTTCAATAGCTCCTATGAAATGAATTGGACAAAAATAAGGAGTACTGTGAAAACAGGATGGTTCCCCCCCTCCATCATCTTCACAGACAGAGGAGTTCTATTCCTTAAAACTGCCAAACTAGAATCTTCTAATATTGTTTTCATTGCTGTTTCAAAACATGATATGAAAATAGACAGTTCTGTCTCTTCCCTCTGGTAGATTGTATTTATCACAAAATTAGCTGGTCTTGTTTTTATAGCACATGCCAAGTAATTTTATAATAGCATTAACTTATCTTTCTCCCAGTGAAATATACGGATGGCACAAGCATTCTCTTCAAAGAGATTACATTCTCAGAGTAAAAGCAGTAATATTCAACCATGCTGAGAAGGAATATGAAAGAGATCATTTGTATTTATTACTCTTCATGTGAAATTAAAACTAGCGATCACAGCAAAAGCAGCCAGCTTGGTGTCAGTGTCACGGAATTTGGAAATGCTTGGTGAATGAATAAAGATACAAACATATTTGTTTCCATTATACACTGATTAAATTGTTCTGATGGCGAGCTCTGCACATATAGAAGATGATAAATACATTATAAATATGTTTTAACCTTGGTATTTTCCATGCGGCATTATTAGTGCTTTATTAGGAAATAGCCCTTACATTTTAGTACCAGTCTGGGTCCCTTTGCAGCATTATTTTACCTTTATTTCCACACTAGTATTTCTATAAAGGTATCAGCATTAAGGCACATTTCATTAGCATGAAGCTACATAGATTTATCAGATTTGGAATAATGTGTGGGCTGATTGAGTTTAGTGGCTTTTTCACAATTTGGTTCTGTGATATGTCTTCTATCTAATGGAAACAAAATGACTGTTATGCTCCAGCTCAAAATGCTGGAGGCTGATAATCTTTCCTGGTTGTAATACCATTTAGGGATTTGTTAGATACCTCTCAAGATACCCAGCAGTTTTTAAGAAGCAGAATGTTAAGACTATGGAATCAAACTTGCAATAGAAGAAAGGAAAGTATTGGCAACTCCCTTGCTACTGCAGATATCATTACTAGTTTTCCCTGCATTTCTTTGTAGATGTTTAAAAAACACAGGAAAAATACCCTCAAATTAAACAGGAGGCTTACACCTGGTGTAAACTCAGGTTAGTAACATAATTTTCAGTAACCTTCTAGCTAGACTAAAAATAATTACATTATGCCACTGATTTTCATCAGGAAAACAGAGTGAACTCACACTAAGTAAGATTTTATAATGAAAATAAATTAATAAAGCTCTTAAGGACTCAAACGTGTACTTTGCATGTACAAAAACAACCTGGATTTTTTCATTGTTTTCTTGATTCATATGTTCATACATTATTTAATACTGGGGCTAACAAGAATTGATGAATCTTGTCATGCTTTTCAGAGCCTGAGTTATGGGAAGTGACACGGCTGAGAGTTGTACTTGTTTCATGTGGCCTACAGGCTTTATGAAGAATGCCATAACATATTTTACTCACATCTCTATAATATGACTGTAAACAAATCCTAGTTATGAATCTGGTCCCTGTGAGGAGAATTTGCATGGAGTCTGTGTGTGAAGATTATTGATTCTCACTAGAGCTGAAAGTGAGTAGCAAGTATGGTAAATAAATCAGGAATCCATTATACCAGTGCATTACTGCCAGAAACACTTGCTTGAAATTTTTTTGTTTTTTTGAACATATGATTATTGCCATCAAGATATTTGTCTTGTTTTGCTTTTAGAGTGCTTTCTATTCCTTCACCCTTGGGAACAGCTGCAGAGTCCCCAGGGTAAGACTTCACCTTCTAATCAGGAACAAGGCAGAGAACAGAGGTCTGTGACCCTGAGTAAACTTTCTAGGGGTGGGGAAGTGGTGGTACCAGAAGGAAAAACAGGCATTAATTTCTTCCACCATTCCAGAGTCTTCCTTCTGTCCTGCTCATTAAAGCAGCCAAAACCAAGGCTCAAAAGGGAGGCATCTGACAAAACTCCACATTGCTCTGTCCTTCGAAGGGCTCCTCCTGTCCCCAGTACCATTCTCCTTTCTATATTTTTGCTGTTTTCTTAAAAATTTTGGCTCAGTCTCTGTCCTGTATTTGTTCTTGTGCTGTAAGGATACAAAATAATAAAAAGGTTTAAGTTGGGAGCTTAAGACTTACTTTCTCAATTTTTTAGGAATTACTGCTTTCTAAGTGTAATTCAAAACTCTTGTTCCCAGGTGGTCTTGAAAAGCCTGTGAGATTGTTTTCTTTCCTTGATGCAGTGTTGTTTTTTTTAGTCTGTCTCAAACCATGAGGTAGTGCCCTTGATTCAGGTCTAATGAGTTTTTCTTAGCACCCAGAGCAAATGTCAGCAGTAGTCAAGAAAGCTGCTTTGGCATTTCCTACTGGAATCTTCATCCTGTCTCCTGCTTCATGCACTTACCAGCTTGGACCTACCTCCTCACACACTAACTTTTATCTTTTTTCAGCTCTCCAGTAAAGATTTTCCTCAGCTTTTTGCTCCTGCTCAAACTGCATCTTATTGAAGAGCTGCCTGTTCCATGCTCCTCCTTCACCCGAAGGATTTGTTGGATTTCTCACCTAAATCTTCAGCCCTTTTTGCCTGGTGAATCAGCTGGCATACTCTTCATCTCTATTATGTACCAGCTGTCACCCAAACGCTTTCGTAAATAACTCAGTGTTTCCTGCCCAAATGCAGTAGTACTACCTCAGTTCCTCCTGCTCAAACCTTTCTGCTCACTGCAAACTCTTCTGGACTCTGCTCAGGAAACCCAAACCCTTCAGCTCTTCTCACTGACACACCTCAGTGCCCAAACTCGGCTTCTTGAGGTAAACCACAGCATCCCACCAAAATCTGCTCACCAATCTGAAAATATTTCTATTTGTGAACATGGAAATAAAGCCAAAGAACCCATGAGTGTTATTTTTTTTGTAGATTGGACAAGAGGATGGAGGTAAAAACAGAAGGGAGTGAGCAAGTCAATAGTCTCCTTCATGTAATCTCCAATATTTTGGGAATCATCTTGCATGGGCAGGAGAAATAATCAAGCCCAGGGGCACTATTAAAAATGGAGGAAGCAATAAGTACTAAAGGGATTTTAAACACATAGTTCAAGAACTGGGTTAAATTGATTCTACTGAATGGTATTTACCTGTCTCTGGAATACTCCTCCACCAAACTGCTCCTAATCAGAGCTAGTCTGAATCAGAACATGCTTCAAGCACTATGAAAAACCAGAGCACGCTGTGAGAATACCACCTACGTAGTGGAGCCAAACTAACTGCAACTACGAACACAATGAGATGTTATTAGAGCTCTAAGAAATGTATGAAATCCAATCACTGAGCACTTGTATCATTAACAGCAATTATTCATCAGACAGTGGAGGGCTGCAGTCCGCTGTGCTAAGTGGTGTCACCTGAGATACCTTTGCAGGAGCAGTTTGTGTTGCGGCATGGCCAGGGACACAGGTTGTGCTGATTGCTGTGTTGATAGTCTTGTCAGGTGAGTTAATTATGGCTCAGACACTCAGGTGAAAGCAGTAACATCAGGATAAGTCACACTGAGCCACATCGAGTGCAGGGTGACTGCTTTGGTAGTCTTTGTTCTCTTATTCTGTGTAAAACCTCTTTTCTACAGGTTTCAAAACAGTTTTATGCTGATATTTGAAACCCTGATTCTTTGAAAGGCAACCCTTAATCCCTTGAGAAAGAGGCCTCTGCCTTGCCTTTTTTTTCCCATGTCCCAACATTTGTTCCTGGCGATTTGAGGAGCACTAAACCCTACAGGCCCAGCAGTGCTGCTGTGAGGGCGTGAGGGCCGCGGGGCCGCAGCCGCTGCTGGCTCCCTCAGGGATGGGATCTGTCCCATCCTTCTTCTCTAGAGAAGGCAGGGCAGTGCTGGGCGGTTCCGAGCCGGGGATGCTCCCCCGCTCCGGCCTAATTACAGGAATTAATTGCCGGTGAGCGGCGTGTGGGGTTCATGAGGCGAGGGGGGCTAGGATGTACTCCCCCCTAATTCTACAGCCGGCTCCAAAATGGGGTTCTGTGGGAGCTGCTGCCCTTAGCTCCCGAGAAAAAGGTTTGGTTTGCGTTCTTAGTGTGGGTTTGGGTATTTTCTCTGTTTGTTGGTTTCTTTTTCTTAGTTTAAATTAAGAATGAGGGCGGCTCGAAGTCCAGCAGTCTCCTTTCCAGGTGAACACAGTTCTGTGGAAGGAGGAAGGCCAAAGAGTGATTTACCAATATTGTCGTCAACCTTTTACTAAGCATGTGGAAAAACTAATAACTTACTCTCATGCTGAGTCTGTCTTTATTTGTTGTCTTTGCCCAGTGCTGCTCCTCGCTCAGCATGTGCTGGTGGAGGAGCTCCTGGAACAGCCACAGCCGATGGGAAAAGCCTATGGAAACTGCAGGAACTGGGTGTGCCATGCCCGTTTTCAAGTCACGTTTGTATGGAAATAAGGCTTTCTGACACTGGAAATCCTGGGTGCAACTCTTTACAGCACCTTTTTTCACTGTGACAGACTTTGCTAACTGTGTTCAGCGGCCCAGCTGATGAGGATAGTAACTAATCAAATCTTGAATAATTTGGAGTTGCAGCACCTGCTACATCCTGATAGAGAAAGCAGAACTGTGTGTGGTTGGGAATAAGTTATTAATGAGGTGATTACAGAAACAATGTTTTTGTTCTGCTTTGTACCTGATGAAAGCTGTTAGCTTCTCTGAGGCAGGAGGAGGAGGAAAGGGATGTTTTCATTAGTAGCTGCCAGCATCCCAAAGTGCTCCTTGGGTATTGCAAAGCAGAACGGTATGAGTTGCAGCAGAGATAAGGGATGGTAGAAGTCACACAAGTCTGCTCTGTGCTCCTCTAGATATCATCACAGTGTGTTATGAATAAATTAGGGTAGCAGCATCTGTTTGTTTACATACATCATGTATGTAAACTGCTAAGCAGACTCCTTGAAGGTAAGAAAAAAATGCTTCTGTTTTGAGTATAAGAACACTTTTGCCTAGGTGTCGAAAGAAAAAAAATGAAAAATAAACAATAGCCCACATGAATATTTGAACAGTTTAACAGCTTTAAATAGGCTTTTGGGAGCACTTCAAGTAAATAAAGTAACTCTTGTGTCCATAAACACAATGCTACCACAGTCTGACCTCAGCCTTGGTTAATGGGAAAGGATAGAATTGAATGAAAATTTCAGTTATACCATCAGATGGAATAAAAGGGGCAGTTTTATTCCCTGCCTAGTCCTGACAGACTAGATGTGAATGCTGAGTGTGTTTAGCAGAACTGTGCATTGGATGTGGTTAATCATTAGAATAGAGCAAAGCATTTATTATTTTTCAAGAGTAGAAATAAAACCATTCATAGAATTTTGATGAGACAATGTGGTTAAGGCTCAGGATTTTCTTTCCTGTGGCATTTGCTATTTTGAAGTCAGTCCATGAAACTCCCATTCCCTCCAGGGAGGGAATGTTAAAGTCACTGCTGCTTAAACTTTCTCTTGTTCTTTGTGGTTACTGAAGATCAAATTATTCGATAATGACAGATCATCTTAGCAGAGTTCTCATAAATTGTGCTGGACAAAGTTGTTGAAGGATAAGTGTTGCATAATGGTTACTCCTTGTCTTTACCTATTTTTCTCCCACCATGAAAATACACACAAACTGATAAACATTGACTTAATCCCTTCTGACCAACACTGAGCCTGAGTATATGGACTCATAATTTCATTTACTCTCTCTCCCCTTATGGAATCTTATTCAGTTAGTACTCTAGTGCTTTGCAAAATTAGGCACTAAAGTTGGCCAGACTGACTAAAACATGGATTTATAGAGTAGAAGAATGTTTTTTCAGCAACTCTTATCTGGCTCCATGTTTTTGTCTTGCTTAGATTTGGCTTTCTTTTTGTGACAGCAACCTTTTCAAGGCTTTTCAGAGAAAGGGCACATGAGCAGTGGAAAGAGTTATTTGTTCACCAGCAGTATGAGCAGCAACTTTGTTCAAGAGAAATCGCTGTGTTACAGTTGGAGAGCAGAATTTTATGCTATTTTAAGATATTGCCGTGATAGGCTAAAATCGAAATAGTCATATTAATTTTCCTCTACTTCTGTGCTGTGCTGCCTTGCCATTAACAAGCATTATTGTGGACAATAAGTTTGTTTCAAAAAAGTTCAAACTTCAGTCTGAGATTAACGCACTGAATAGGAGTAAAATCTTTCCAGGTTGTAACTTAATGAATAAATTCCATTTTTAAATTTGGTAAAATTGTTCTGTAGTGAAGAGTAGCTATTTTGTTCTGTAATGACTTGGTAGAATGGTTTAAGAGGATTCATTTTCAAGCAGCCTATCCTAGAAATTTGGCCTGTTTTTCTTGCAGCCAGTTTGGTGCTCCCCTACCTGAACAATGAGAGTTCAACTCCTATGCCATGAAAAACATCATGAGCGGATATGAATTTGGAAATAAAATGGCACAACATTTATATCTCTTAGTTAATAAGCTTTTTAAAAATAGATACACAGTGGTTGTGTCATGTTTAGAGAGCTATTTGTAACAGCTGATAGAGACTCCTTGATTGAGCAGCTGATGCCTATAAACAGCCTGTGTGTAGGTAGGGTAGCAGGAGGGTTGATGAGAGGAGTATGACTTATGTTTTTTATTGCTGATCACAGTCATGTAGTGACTCTGGAGTATGGGGGTATGCAAAAAGGTAGGTGAGAGTTCCATGATATTTCTGAAAGCAATAAGAGGGCAAAAAGCTCCAAAATACCAGTGGGGTAGTTACTGTGCTAGAGGTAACAAGAAGGTGAGAAAGGAATGCTTGCTGGTCATTGTCAGCTGCAATTGTATTTAAAACACAGGTGTTTGTTTATAAGATTTTTATACTGCCAGATGAGGGCTTGCAAATTTGAGAATTAGGTGTTAACTAAAGGTAAATGGAGAGTTAAGATGTGCTGTGAAATAAGGAAACTGAAAGTGATGCTGCTGGAGCTGAGCCAGTGCAGCAGCTCACTGTCAGCAGAAGCTGAGAGAGTCCTTATTCCTTCCTCCCCTCACACTGAGTACCTGATCCCCTCGCTTTTGTCTGAACAAGCTTGTTGATTATCTCAGTGAGTTGAGTGAGAAGAAAACGCAGAGGGTGTGTGTGATGGCTGGAAATAACAGGAAAAACCAGGGTGTAGGAGGCTGGGAGATGTAGGATGATATCCCCCTTTTGGAGGCAAGGAGTTTTTAAACTGTGATAAGCATTTGAGCTGTGAAATGCACCATCCCCTCAAGAAAATATGCATTGCATTGTTAGGAGAAGGAAAAGGCAGGTTGTTCCCCAAGAGAAGAAAAACCTGGAGTAGTAAGGTGGGCGAGGGAAGTGGCAATCCCACAGTATGGGTGGAAAACAAGCAGGGCAGTTATAAATGCCAGCCAGGAGCCTGGATCATCAGAAAAGTGTGGTCATGAGTTAGGTTCAAGGTCGAGCTGGGATGTTAAGTCAGTGAAATATGACTGTGATCAGGTCTGGAGAATAACCAGGGTCAGAGACAGCCCCACGCTGGTCAGGCGTGTTGCATGGTGATGAGCTGGGTCTGAGGTCAGGAGAAATCCGTGTTTGGGCTGGAATCAGTGACTGGGCACAGGCACAGCTGCTGCAGTGCTGCTCAGGTGAGGCCAGGGGTAAGAGCTTCAGCTTTAGTGCAGCTCCCAAGGGAGACACACAACCCTCCTTGAGGCTCCTGTCTTCTCTATGGAGACCCAAGAACAAGAACTGGTTTCCAGCACAGATATGTAGCTGGTCCTGAGACCAGCTGTCAGCAGAGCTGTGATCTTGACTTGGATTTTGGCAATACAAGCTAGGCAAGACTTAAACTCTGGGTTCAGAGCTATACCTAGCACAAGTAAGGAGTAATAACTTACCTCAATTCCTGCCAGTAGCAAGCAGGTTCAGGCGCTGCTGAAAAACAAAGTAGCGAATGGAATATCCTGCCTGAGCTGTCTGCAGTGAGAACTTGACAAATGAGATCCCTGGTTCTTTTATAACATGCAAAACAACAGGAGTTTAGATAAAGCTTCAACTTCAGTGCTCATGGCTCAAATCTGGTTGCAGTTAGTCTTGTTCCCCCTCAGCTTCTCAGATGAAGGGCTACATATGTGCCAGACATTTCTTTTTCCACCCTAAAGGTATCTGGAAGTACAAGATGTAGTCCCCTGTCAAAGACAGGGTACACAGAATGGGCCAAATGAGGAGTTTTGACGTTTCACTTTTTAGGGTGGATTTGGAATGTAGCTGCCAGCTCAGAGTTGTCTTATTGCTGAACTGATAAAGCACATTCCTGAGCCAGGTTTGCAGCCTGGCATGGGACAGTTTGGGTTGGAAGAGAAAGATCACCCAGGGCCCACTCCCCTGCCGAGAGGAGCTTTTACCCTATGTGGGTCGACATGACCAGAGCACCCACCAGGTCATTCTGATTAGTTTACTGAACCAAGTGGAGCAACCTTGAAACATGCCTATTGTAAAATGGACTTGTCACGTTCAGCTGAAACTCTGAGTCAGTGGGGTTTTGAATTAAATTTTTTTGCAATAATTTTGTCTCAGATTTTCTGATGCTAGTGAAAATATTGAGCTACAGTCTCAACACAAATAAACTATTACAAATGCCTGCATTTGAATGCATTGGTGTCTGCCTGTGGAATGATTGATCTGTGTCATAGCATTCATTAGCACTATACTTGTACTACTTAAGTTTTGAAGTCCTTTCCCTAACTTGAATCAATCAAAATGTTGCCAAATAATGCTCCCTTATCTAATCTTATCACTTACTCATGTTATCTTAAACACTCTGTGTAATCAAACTACTTAATAGAGGTGTAATTAAATATAATTTTATACATTAACCACAATGTCTGATTTGTGCTGTCTACCTTTTGCTGGGGGAGATTAAAACTGTTCTTATTCCAAGGAATTCCACTTTTTATAGCTTCTTTAAGCAACTTAAATCAGTTCTATAAACCTAGAAGTGAGTCTAAAAGTTTGCCAAAGATGAGAAAATAGATGGTAAACATTACTTCTCTTATTTTTCTCAAGAATTAGTTTCCTCTACTACAGTTTTCTCTACCAATTTATAATCCAAAATTTCCTACTAAAATATACAAGTTCAGGAAGACATTAGGAAGCAAAATCGAACCCTACCAATGCCCTGTAATCCAAAAAGAGCTCTTAGGAGAGGTGGACAAGTATAGATGAAGATTTTCCAAAGGAAACAACTGAGTTGTTCCTCCTGTGCAGGCTTGCAACTTTTTTCAGTGAGATGGCCCTGAAAATATTTGTTTACATTTTCATTTCAAAACTAGGCCTGATGATGATATGCATGTCTTGTATGTCTAGAGCAAGAGTCTGCTTTATCTGTGAAGCAGCTGCATGGTCTGTGTGGATTTCATACCCCATTTTAAACCTGTCTCTGTGTGCTGCACTGCCTTACTGCATCATCTTACACTGGATTTAAACTTCCAAATTAGGTACAAGGAAGCTGGAATGCCTGGAAAAAAGAAAACATGGATTACATCTCAATCAAAAGAACATGCTGAGTGAAAGGGTGATGTACACCTTTGTGAAGGACTCCAGTGTAAAGGCCTCCTTTTTGTGTGAATTCTACTTCCCATGCAACCTATTTCTGTTTGTTTGTTTTCTGAAAGTAGTTTAAATTTGCAACTAAAGGATTGCAAGAATAAATAAATATCAAATTTCATACTGTTTTTAGAAATTTTTCCATTCTTTTAGGAACTTAATATATTTGTCTCATATTTTTTTTCACTTGTTGAGAGAGAAATTGAGGAGATAGAATTGAGGAGTGAATGTAGCTGTGTTTTGTGGGTTTTATAACGCACTGAGGAAAAACACTTCTGTGACTTGTAGTTTATAGTGCAAGATGAGGGACAGGCAGTTTGCTGTTCTGCATGTTTTGACTTTTAAAATGGACAGACATATATTCAGAGACTAAGTGGTCCATTAGCTGTCATATTTTACATAATTCAGTTGTTTTATGTGATGTGCATAAACCTTTGTTCAAAAATTTTATAAGCATTTAATTATTTATATAAATTTTTGACAGCACAATTTTTTTACTGTGCACTACTTATGTTTTTAGAATTATAGAAATATGAAAATTGTTTATTTTGTTACTGTAAGTTGTTTTCTCGAGTTTCATCTTTTATAAGGCTGAATAGAATTTGGAAATTGTTGAGTGTTAGCATTACAGGAAATGGTTCAAGTTATGACTATTACCATGAACTATGTTCATAATTGCTAGCACTTCAGTTTCTCTATAAATAAGTCCCGGTGTGGAATTACTATGTATTTTTTGAAAGCAGAAAGTATGGATTCATCTGGTGTTGATTATCATGTTACCACATGTTAATTATGCCTGGCAAAGATTTTGTTCTTTTCCATTATATGTTTGTGGAGAAGCCAGTTAGTTCTGCTTCATTTCAGCAAACTGGGCTGATGCCCAGGCAACTATTATTAGGAGCTTCAGAGTCATTATTTACACTGAATGGCGAAATTTATGATTATCAGGGTGAACCATGCAACCTGAAAGGGAAATTCTTGGCAAAACATGTTTATTTCTTTTCTTTTGTAGTTACACCATTCTCATGACAGCTACATTTTCACAGGCCCTGTTGGTTTTTTGGGGTGCTTCCATCAATTAAAAAAATAGCCTCATATTTTGCAGCTGCAGCCTTGGCTATTAAGGCATCATGACCATATGAGGGAAATCTGTTGTGCTAAGTACCTGAGGAAAACTCTAATAATGCGCTCAAATTGTGATTCAGCTGTGTTTCCCTGAGGTAAATCTGCACAACTAGGAGTACTACACATTTTAGAAGGGTAGCTGTGCTACAGTTACTTTGTGGTTGCTGCTTTTTTTAAAGACTAGTTGTATTTCAGCACCACCTATAGGTATTTAAAGGAAATCTATTTAGATCTGTGACAGGATTCACAAGTGGATTCTATACTTACTGAAATTTCAGACTATTTGTGACAATTGCATAGCTTCTGTTACAAACATTGTCCATCTTTAATCTTGGTTCAAAAATGGAGTACCATACTGTATTATATATATATATGAAATATGTATAATATACATTACATGTTAAATTTGTTGTGATGAAAAAATATTTAGTATGACACTACATGATCAGAGAGCATGACAGGAAGCATAATGAGATGCAGTTTTCACAAGTAGTGCAAGTTTTTCAGGTTTTGCCTCTTACTCTAATGGACTGGAAGAAAAATAGAAGGTATTTGATAGTGTCAGTAATTTCCCCTGGATGGGGAAAATTACTGACACTGTAATTTTCTGTACTTTAGGAAGTGTTTTTAACTGATTAAACCACAGAATCTGTCTTCACCCTTAAACTTACTCAAACATGGCCAGGATTTATAAGTACCTGGTACATTTTTAGATCCAGTGTCTCCTTTATGTGGAATGATTCATATTATTGAATTGGGCACGAGTCATAAAATTACTGGCCTCCTGAAAGAGCAAGATATGAGAACTCAAGTTGCCTGGATCTCCTGGAGAAAATACCTCAGAAGTCAGAAATGAAGGAGGTTGCTGAATGCAAAATGTCCTAAGTATGTCAGTGCCCACTGAATTTCATTCTAGTATTTTGTGCAGTGCCTTAAATTTAAGCATAGCTTAAACAAGGGGGTTTTGTTAGATTCTATGGGGGTGTTTTTTGTGTGGTGGGTTTTTTGGTTTGTTTTGTTGGGGATGTTTTGTTTTTTTAATTGCAAGCCAGAATGTCTCAGATAAGCGATACAAAACGTATGTCCAAACATGAAGCCTTAAAATATGTTGCTAGCTCCAAGGTAAAAACTGTTCAACAAGAAAGAATGTTATATTTCTGGAAGGGAGAATATCTGATTGGTGGGAAAAGTGACATTTTATGCTTCGCTTCAGTGGCTCTTTAGAAACTATTCTGTGCTGCAGTTCTAATATTGCCACAAAAATCCAATAACAGAGCATATGCCAGGCTCTCTCTTCTCAGTTGACCCTTGCACTGGATTTACTCGAGAGGAAGAAATGTGTTAAGGGCTCTTCTGGGATGCCTGGGTTTTCCAGCCTAGGAAAAGTGCTATTACTAGTGGATTTATGTTCATCCAGTGATCATTGCCACACTGCCAGAGTTTGAACACACCCTAAATATGTGAGAGAGAAAATGTATGGCAAATATAGCTCAGTAATGCTTCTTGCACAGCATTTGGAAATCCTGTACTCCAGCCCATTGAAGGTAGTTCCCTGTCTCTCTTGTTATTTGTACTTACACGAAGTAAGTAGTGCCACGTGGAGTGAGATGGAAGAAACTGTCAATCCCTTTGTGGACATAAGGTTGAAAAGGATGGAGTTTTTCTCATTATTTTGTCAACAGTGTGAGGAAATAAGTGAAGGGCAAGTAGTTCTTCCTAAATGATGAGAATATTTAGTGCCTGAGCTGTAACTTTCTCTTTTGTTTTACAGAGGTGCTGCTTGCTGTGTCTGTACATTTCTGTGCATGACTGGCTAATAACAATTCCAGGTGCAATTCAGTTTATAGAGTGAAAGCTAGTGCCTTTGGATTTAGTGATAAATGCAGCAGGAGTGGCCTTTGAGTACTTTGGGCTTTCCAGCTTGTATTCCTGAAGGTGAAATTGTTGCTGACCAAATTATTCTACCTATCTACATAATGAATATAGACTGAGCCATCTCTTTGTCATCCACCAACCTCTTCTATCACTTAATTTTTGGTTTGACCACACATAAATAATCAAGAAAATTCCTCTTTTCTTTTATTAATCCACTCTGGACAGATGTTAGTAGTAGCACTGGTTACCTAAATATTAAGAAAAACAAGGAAACAAAGAAAACTCCCCACCCCCCTAAATTAAACCCAACTCTGAAAACAATGAGCTCCATGAAAAGAAATGAAGTTTTTTTTTTTGTTTTTTTTTTTGGTTTGTCACTGAAAAAGCTAAAGGTGAAATTATGCTCACCTCATGGAAATTGCTTTTTACAGAAAAAGTCATGAGGCTTCCAAACTCTCGTAATGTATTCCTCCTCTCACCCAGAAAGATCCAGTGCAACAAGCTGTGTGATTTAAATGAGTAAGGTATTTAAACAAAGACCTCAAGTAGTAAGTGAGGTAGATCAGGTGAGAGAGGCACTGTTTATCCTAAAGCAATTAGTCAAAAAGAATTTTTGTGTGAAGGTGGATGGGAATTAAGAAGGATGAACACCATTCTGGGTGATCACAATTGGACATGTCTTGTATGTCAAATGCTACTCTGTAAGTTGGATATTTTTTCATTTTGTGACATCCCATTTAAAGACACTACTCAGCACACAAACAGAAAAGCAGCTGTTGGATCACTAGTAGATTTTAATTTTGGTCTTTGGTAGTAGGGCAAAATTTAATTTTGTTGAAATTGAAGCCAACTTTATGGGACAGACAGTGCAAATTCTTGTTTTTCAGTGCCAGCTATTACAAATGGGACTCAATTTTCACAGGGAAATAGATGCAGCAGACGTCATACCCAGCTCTTCAAAGAAATGAACCTTCCCGATAGTCTGCTTTTCATGGAACACGTTTCTCTATCCAAGACAGAAGCAGAAATCATATCTGGCTTTTGAATTAGCAGATATAAATACCTTAATGAAACTCAACAAAGTCTACTTGTTTCGCTACTTCTGTGTCATTTATTGGTTTGAAATAACCTGTTTTCATTTGGAGCAGATTTCAGCATAAACAAAACTGCTTCCAAAATGAGAGGAGGCTTGGGCAGCTTGGGTAGTTAAACAGCAGCATTTCTCTTACAAGCAGTTGGAACTTTTCATAACTCTACAAAAAGGCAAAGCCAGACTGCAATGACTTCTTTCTGTGCTGTGTAGTTCCAAGTTCTGTGGAAAAGTTTCTAAAGCCAGGCATTTCCTTTATCTGTCTTATTATTTTATGGGTGATTGGGACACCCTTGTTTTATAAGGCTGCCAGACTTTTAAAGAAAAGCAGCTTTGCTGGAGTGAAGAGAGAAGATAGTGTGCCTATGTTCTGTGAATGAACTCCACAAAGAGAGAAGGTTGCAAGGGAATTTAAAAGACAGGAAGGGATATTGGGTCTCCTTTATGCTGAGTGCATGGATTGGTTTCTTCTGTCCGATGTCTGAATGTTTTAATCCTTCTGCCTTGCATCAAGTAAGGAAAAGGTAGAAAAATATAAAATTAAGTAGATTGTCAGATTCTGTTAGTGCAAGGGTTGGTGGTTTTGCCAATTATCTGTTTAAAGGCTTTTCATATTATTAACAGGCATGTTCAGCTTTCATGGCAAAATTTCCATGTCAGGTTTTTGGTAAAATTCCTGATTGGGAATGTGCTCTGACCCACAGTGAGCTCTGTACTGACTGACCACTGACCACTACACCCGCATGGGAGCTCAGGGATCTCAGAGTGTGCCAGGAGAGACAGACAGGACAAGCTGGAAAAACACCAGACAGGTTAGTTACTAGAGGGTAGGAGACAGATTTGTCTTGCAATTACTTTCAATTACTTTCAGCTACATTAGTGAATGCTTTTAAGTGAGCAACAGGCCATCTTTATGTATATTGTTGATACTGCAATCATTGCTGGTTTTTAATAATGCCTATTGCTTCCACCTAAGAAAGTCAATAGGTCACCTCTTCATTTATAGATTACAGTGTTTTATGGTAATTTTACTCGTTATATGCTTTGAAGATACTTAGTATATAATTGAGGTTACAAAATCTGTAAAAATTTTCTGGGTTTGTTTGGTTTTTTGCTAAAACAAATTTGCTGTGAAGTCTAAAGTGTTCCCTAAAGCCCCCAAGAAAAAACAGGTGATAAATATATTCCTATTTCAATTAAGGTTTAAAACAGTATTATCCAATCCCAAGTAATTCTCCAAAGTTGCTTTGTGTGAAAATAAGGTAGAAGGAAACAGAAGTTGTGGCAAAACACTGATGACAAGTTCTAAGAAGATGTTATCAAGAAAATAAAATGACCAGACACAATTATTTTATATTGCAATGATGCAAGAATGTTTTGAAATTAAGTTATGATGTTTGCACTGTACTTTCATTAAAGGCATGTGTTGCCTTAGATACAATGCCCAGTTAACNTCAGGGATAAAAGGATGACAAGCAAATTTTATTTCCAAGTAAAACAAGGTTATAAAAGTTACTAAGGTCATTAAGAGCAAACCTTTTTTTTTCCTCCAAAAGGCAGAGAAGTGTATTTACCATAATGCACTCTGTATCTAGTTAAGGAATTACCTACAGGAGTCACATTGCAGGCACAGGTGCTGCTGACAAGGCAGCAATTTTGGTTCTCCTGATCTATATGTGTATCAGAAAAGGAAGGTCTGCAGCACTGCTGGCTTCACACTGAGCAGAAGCAGTAGCTGGGTCAGTTTTAGAAATGTTCTCAACATTGTCTTGTCCAGCAGGAGAAACTC
>VZTN01025488.1:38961-56084 GCA_013400515.1 Erpornis zantholeuca | reverse complement strand
AACTGATGGAAGCACAGTGAGGTACCTGGGATGCAGAGAAGAATGTTGGGGTTCAGTGTGAGCACTACAGTGCAGTACTTCCACACAGCATGTGAAAATACAGACTGGTGTTAATGCACTGATCGTGACCTCACTGCCTGCCTATTCCTCACCACTTTGAAATGATGTCTGCTCTTGCAGGCACCAAGAAGGTATCACAGGAAAAGCTTGACATCTCATAGGGAAAACACTGCGCCTTGGAAACCATGACCATCTGCGCTGGTGCTGAAGTAAAAACCTTTTCACAGTATTTCACTATGGCATCTAAGTTGCTCCAAATGGTCCTTACCTAAATATGAAGGCAGAGAGACACAGTGTTATAAAATAATATATGACAGTGGGGAAACTAAAGCCAAGATCCCGAGAAACTTTGCAACAATTAAGTACTTAAGTGAACAGTGCTGTCTCTACCTACAGTCTCTATCAAATATGTGGCTTCACATTCTCTACGAGCAGAGAGATAAGGGATTAATTTATATTTTCTTGTCCTGTCTGGAATGTAAAATAAGCCTTTTTAATTTAGAATGTTCTTACCTTGGAGTAGCCAGGTTCCTGCTGGTTGGTATCTCTGAAGAGGCTGTATGAAGAATGAAAATTACTTAAACGTAAATCAAAAGACAAATTGTGACTATGGCTGCCTAAAAGCTTTGCAGGTCCTCAGGCTAGTCAGTGTCGTATCCACCGGCATTTTTGGAGTCAATGCAATAAGATAAAAAGGAAGGAGATAAATCTTACTGGAAGGACTTGAAGTTTCCCCTTGTTATATTTAATGTTCAATGTCTTTTTGCTTGTGTATGTATTAAAGGCAGGGGTGTGGTTACAGGCAAGGCAATGTGCTGTGTTTATTTCCGATTCACAATTTAGACCTTCTCTTTTTCATGAAGATCAGAGCTGTGTATGTTTGCTTTTGCCCTTGAAGTAGTATCAGACATTTTAGGTTTAACTAAACAGAGAGAAAAGGCATAGATCTTTTAAAAATTCAGATTTTTGGTTGGTTAGTTGGATGTTTAGTTGGTTGGTTGGTAGGTTTTTGTTTTTTTTAGAGAATACGGGTTTTCTGACTTGGCTTTGCAAATACAAATGCATTTTGGACCTTGAGTTCTTTAGCATCTGTTTCTTTTAGTTCAACTGTCCCTCATCACACCCTATAAACAAAAGAGAGGATATTATTCCTTCCTTAACATTGAAGAATATGGATACAGAGATTCTTCCTCAAGAAGAAAATGATAGCTAGGGAATTAAATTTTTTGTTACCAAGAACCTGTCAGCAGCCTGCTGCAGTGTAGATTAAGTATTGCACATCTTTTTTGTCAGTTCAGAATAATTCAGTTTCCAATTCTACCTTTCTACTGAGTCAGCAACTACTCCTTGAATCAAAAAGATAAACCATATCAGAGTATGCTCTCAGACTGCTTTCTCTCCTAAAGATTTATTTCTTCCTTCTATTAAGGGTCTTCTTAAATGAGAGCAAATAAAATTCTCTAGGTCTTATACAGTTCCTTATGGTAAGGAAATACTTAGCGTGTTGTTTCTATTACTGGTTTAGTACTTGTTTCCAGTAATGGTACATTGTGGAAGTCAACTACTTTTTTTGTCTGTCAGAAACAAACTGGCTCTTCCTCCCTAACCACAAACAGTTACAGAGTGCATTTAACTAAATCATGGTACATTGTATGGGCTAGGAACTGGAAATAACTCCTATCAACAGTATGATATTGACTGGTTGGTGGGTTTTGTGAGTGCATACATAAGTGTATTTGGCTGTGAAACCTAGAATCACAGAACCATAGAATATCCTGAGTTGGAAGAGACCCATCAGGATCATAGAGTCCAACTCCTGGTCCTGCATAGGGCAATCCAAGAATTATAATATGTGCCTGAGAGCATTGTCCAAACACCTTTTGAGCTCTGTCAGTCTTGGTGCTATGACCACTTCCCTGGGGAGCCTGTTCCAGTGCCCAGCCACCCTCTGGGTGAAGAACCATTTCCTAATATCCAATCTAAACCTCCCCTGGCACAACTCCAGGCCACTCCCTAGGGTCCTGTCACTGTCACCACAGAGCAGAGATCAGTGCCTGCCCCTCCTCTTCCCCTCACAAGGAAGTTGTAACTGCAGTGAGGTCTCCCCTCAGTCTCCTCTTCCCCAGGCTGAACAGACCAAGTGCCCTCAGCCACTCCTCACACAGCTTCCCCTCAAGGCCCTTCACCATCCTCGGGCCCTCCTTTGGACACTCTCTAACAGCTCAATCTCTTTTCTGTGTTGTGGCACCCAGAACTGCCCCCAGCACTGGAGGTGAGGCTGCCCCAGTGCAGAGCAGAGCAGGACAATCCCCTCCCTTGCCTGGCTGGGGATGCTGTGCCTGATGCCCCCCAGGACACAGGTGGCCCTCCTGGCTGCCAGGGCACTGCTGGCTCATGTTCAACTTGCCACCGACAAGGACCCCCAGGGCCCTTCCCACTCTGCTGTTTTCCAGAATTTCCCACCCCATCCTGGGTTGCCCCATCCCAGGTGCAGAATCTTGCCCTTGTTGAATGTCAGGTGGTTGGTGAATGCCCAACCCTCTGATTTGTGGAGGTTGCTCTGCAGAGCCTGTCTTCCTTCAAGGAAGTCAACACCTTCTCCCAATTTAGTGTCAGTAAACTTGCTCAGTATCCCTACAGATCCTGTGTTTGAGTCATTTATGAAGATGTTGAAGAGAACTGGGCTTAAAATGGAGCCCTGTATAACCCCACTAGTTCTACTAGCCTGATGTAGAGCTACTAGCCTGAGGTAACCCCATTTACATGCATGTGAAACTCAAAAATGTATAAGAAGTCGCAAATAGAGGAAAATATTGTGATTTGCAGCTGACAGTGACAGCTGACATCATATAGACAACTGCTGTCTATTTCTAGAGAACAAAAGATTAATTTTCCCATCTGTCACCTGCCTGTTGCACACTGTTCTTGTGCTCGGAAGCAGGCAAGTGTAGAAAGGTACAAGTCAATTGCCTCTGAAGGATACCCTGGAAGATACAGATTTTTATTTACTTTCTTCTCCTATTTCTTTTTTTTTCTTTTGTGCTTGTTAGTTTTTGTGCACAAAGAGACCTCACTAGTCAGAGCCCTAAAATAAACCACCCATTCAAAAGGAAGCCAGCCATAGTATTTTTTGGAATGATTGAAAGTGTGAACAAAATCCAATTGTGTGAGCCGAGGTGAGAGAGCAGCACACACAGAGTCAAAGAATTGATGACTTTATTCAGTCTCAGTTAACAAGATGCCTGTCAAACTTGAGGGGGCTTTGCCCAGTGAAAAAAAAAGCTGAAAAATATGCACAGCCATCTGAGAGAACAACAAAGACAAAATCAGTGCAGTTCCTTGCTTTAAACCAGAGGCAGAACTGTGAGCATCTACTCTGTTGTGCCCATGAAATGATGTGTCTGAGCTAAGTAGCACGACCCACAACAGACATAGCTGGTCAACTGGAATAAAAGCACCCCTTCTTCTGTGGGGTCACAGTCTCCTGCAACATATTAAACAAGAAATTCAAAACTAGGGCCCAGCATCTGATACTAATAAAACAGCAGAATCCACAAAAATTTACATCTACTTCATCTGCAAGCCTGCTGGAGCAGAGCTGGAAGACTGGAGCAGCCTTCACTCCTGTGTGTCCATCAGGCCTGAGGACAGCCTTTGCTGTGGGTACTCTTGGTGAGGTGACTGGGAGGTGGCCAGACAAGGGGCTGTATCCCCAGGGATTGCAGAGCAGTGCTGAGCTGTGCTCTCCTACATGCCTCCTCCTGAAACTGGACACACCTTCATCCCAGAATTGGCAGCAGCGGGGCATGAAGGATCCCTCAGGAACAAGCAGTAGCTGATGAAAAATCTTTTGAAGATACTATCTCCCATGCCTTGTGGTGCTCCTGTGGTGTTTGTGTATGATTTCCCCTTCCAGAGAAGCACTAGCTAAGGCAAGAGGCCTTGATTTCTATTTCCAGTGGATAAAACAAGCCACAGCAGAAGCTGGTTCACCTTGCATACAAACACTGTGTTTTTTTCCCTCTAGTCTGTAGGGGAATTATATTAATGAATTCCCCTTGACTTTAAGACTGATTGCATTATTTTCTTAGAGGAAGAGATACAACCATTTAGAAAACATAAAAGATACCTCTAGGTCTTCAGGATTAGTGCTACTTGCAAAAACCTTCAGTTCTCTAGCTTCCAGAGAACAGTGTAATTAGCAGTGTAATGAAATACATCATTTTTACTTAAGTTGCTCATCTTCTCTCTGCTTTCGGTTTGTTTTCATGTGTAAACAGGATTTATGAATTAATTCTTTGTCTATGAAGGTTCCCAGTAACTTCTTTACCCCAGTCATCAGTTTTAATCACATTTAACACAGATGTTGTAGGTCATTAAACCCCTACAGGTTTTGCAAAAATAGCTGCCACATTGAGAACAGAAAAGCTGTAAATTCCCCCTTTTTAAGGGAAAGGTTAAAGCATCAACTAGTGTTTCCACACAGAATGAAACTAAAAATTTTTAGACACATAACTGTCTGACCACAATACACAAAAGTCACAGAGGTACTTCTGGCACAGAGAGCTGCTTCCCAGGGTATATTTTCTCCTTTCTCGCAGGAGGAGATGACACAATAAACTGCAGCAACACCACTGCAGTTTTATCACAGCTCTTTAAATAGCAGTTATTTTTCTCAAGGTCTGAAAAAAAACCCCCACACAACCAAACAACAAATTGGTGTTTATTACTTAGTAGCTATGAAAGGAGCATGGGATCTTTTTCCACTAGGGTTTTAGAGAGAGCTCAGATATATGTCTTGAAGCTAAATTTAAAAATAAAAAATAAAAATTTAGTTTGCCTCAGTTGCATTGGGAAGGAGTAGTGATGATCTGCATTATGATTTTTGCATGTGTCAATACTGCATAATATGTTTAAATTTTCAGTTTGGAGAAAACCACCACTAAGTTTTGATTGACATCAGCTCCTGGATTACTCCCTTTCTCCTTACTACTTGCCAGATTTCACAGATCTCTGTGCTTGTAAACCTTTGCTCCATAGGGCTTGTAGACTGAAAATAAACTCAGTCAGACTGCTCCCAAATTCTCTGTTCCTTCACTGGCCAGATAAGAGAAACTTAAACCTCTCTCCCCCTTGTACAAAGGCAGCAAGATGTGCATGCCCCTGCTCAACATCAGGGTACATGAAAAGGTATCTTTTAACCACTCACCAAACTGGTGAAGTGCAATAACATAGAAAACACAGTTGTTCTGTGGTCCAGATATTCTTATAAAACTCTACCTGCTTTTCTTCTTACCAGCATCCCCATGCACTCTAACACTTTTTTTTTTTTAATGGCATATTCTTAGAACTGCTCTATTGTCACCATAATAATTTAATCAGCTTTTAAATAAGTCAATTATTCTTTATACAGATTAGTCATAAATATTAATTAAATGGTGTAGCTTAGACATGTCTTTCTCCAGGAAACTGTGTAATGCAAATGTTAATTCTTCTCAATATTTATTCACAGCTGATACATTATTTGGGTTTTTTTCTAAAGAATTTCATTAATCAATGTAATTTTTTTCTCTATTCCCCCTCTTTTTTTTTTTTCTTTTTTTTTAAGTAAGAACATAACCCCATCGTCTTTCTTGGCTTGGTAGTCTAAGAACCTTAACATTTGACTGTAAACAGCATAAGTAAAACAATAGTCTGTCTGTCATTACAGAGGTTGCAAATTCTCTGGTATTCTGTGTTTGACCTAGTACATTCTTTCATTGTCTCCAGGATTTATTTCCTTCTATTCTTCTAATCTGTGTTCTTATTCTATTTGCTATGTTCAGGCTTTTTTTGAGATGAACATAAGCTAAAGTATTATTGTGAAAAAAAATAAGTTAAACACTCCTTCTAAAGCCTAGAGTATCAGGGTAAATATTTTCAACTTTTACATCTCTCTAAAGGTATTGTCAAATTATTTACCCATTATCCATCACAATCAAAAGAAATATATGTGATTCAATGCTGAAAGGGAAGAATTTTTATTGAGAATGAAGAGGAGAAAGAAATAAGGCTATTCGATTTCTTCACAGTCTCAACATCTGGACAGAAAGTGATAACAACTGTTCCCTCTGCTATGTGGTGATATCTCTCAAACTCTTCTTCCCTTTTTGATGGGATTTTATAACCCTTGTTTGTTACAGTCAAGGTATGCTATGGTTTGTTCATAGTCACCGCTGCGGTTTGGGATAGCTTGGAAACAGTGAAATCCATTCTGCAGTCCCATGAAGGACTCAGACCATGACAGAGGTGCCCACATGGGTACCAGTCTTCTGAGAGTTCCTTGGGCCTGCAACCAGATGCATAACGGGGCCATGAAGAGACTACATGGCATTTACTGAGTGGCAAATGGGAATACCTGCCAACAATCTGGCAGAAGGTCATAGGTGTGCTGTGACCTACTGCAGCTCTAACAAATCCGTGTCTGCTGCTTGACCTCTCAAAAAACCCACAGAAGTGGTTTACAACACAAGAACCATCTCATCTGATACTTCCTGCCCGAGACCTATCCACCTGCTTTGAACTCACACTTCCTTTTTTTCCTATGAACTCACCCATTCCTGGCATGACTATTGCCAGGTAGAAAGAACAGACTGAAATCTTCCCTCTTCCAAACCAGACAGTCTATTCCTACTTAGAAAATACAGCAATTTCATTTATATAAAAAATAGACAGAGGTACACACATATCTGTGCATAGGAAAAGAGATACTTCCATTTGAGATTTGTTAGGTTTTTAAGTGGAATTTCATATTTGCATCAGTGTACAAAGGGAATTTTTTTGTTTATGAATACTCTGGGAAAATCAAGAAGTTAAAAGAAGTTTAAATTAAGTCTGGAAGTTGACTCTAATATTAAAATGACTGTTCGAAGTTAGAAGACTTAAAACAGTGTGGTACAGGTAGCTAGGTCGGATTTGAACACATCACTTACTTGTTCTTCAAACAAGTTGCAGTTGAAACTTTTCTAGCAGAGATCTCAATGCAAGCCTGTTGAACTAATCAGTGAACTAATCAACATGGTCTAGCATTTGTTTAGTGACATAATGCTTAAGTAGCATAAACTCTGTTAATGCAACTGCTTAGACTTCAGGGATGGCACCCTATCATCTTGACAGAAATTAGAAAGCAGAAATATTTTTTTGTTGTTGAAAGAATTTATTGGTTATATGCTCAAGGCTTCTGAAATTAGTTTTTTGACTCTCCATATAGTAGGCATTTGTGGTGTTCTGTTGACTAGTGTGTACTCCTTACTGCCATTTCTATTTAGCTTGAAAACAAAAATCTAGGTTTCAGAAAATGATGGTGATATATAGCATAACTAATGTGAGTCTCACATTCATGTCACATTATCAAAACAACAGCAACAAAAAAATCTGGGCTCAGAGAATAAAAGCAAGTCAGAATTTCAACTTCCTCAGTAATTCAGCTGAGTACATCAAGGCAGTCCTTGTGTGATAATAAGGTCACTAGAAGAACCATATGAAAGAAAACGGGAAGAAATTCAATTTAAGGAAAAAGGGTATTACTACAAAACAACTGTTGTGCACTGGTGGGTCCCACACTTCATTTTTTTCATATATCATTGACACTTTTCACAAAAGCAGCTGTGACTCAGAGGACAGAATTTTCACACTAAAATATTCATCTCAGGAGGATTTTGTCAGGTGTAATGCATCTAAGTACTTTTGTTGATACTTAAAGAACTGCTAAAGCAGGGAAAAAATCTCTTTCAACACTTGGAAGGCCAGAGATGAGAAAACTTCAAATGGTGCAAAAAATGAGGCTGGAATCTATATGTTTGAATAGGGCTGAAACTACTAATATGCAATGCATACTAGCAGGACATTTTAGAAAGTGTAATAAAACATTTGTCACTTCATATGCTGCCATAACCCTGTAACAGATTACTGACAAATAAAAACAAAACAAAAAAAATACACTCATTGTCTTTACGTGCTGTGATAGTTAATAGATTTACAATGGGTTTAATTAATTTACTTTTCCCCTCTTGCCTTTGCTTGCAAATATATTCTTTTTTTCTTTCCTCTGTTGGCACCTTAGGGTTAAACAAAATGTTTGCAACCTGAAGCAGCTGCAAGGTAGAGTTGTGTTGAAGAAGTAAGCTGTGTTGACTTCTTTCATTGATTACATTACCAAAGAAAAAAGGCAATGCTAAGAATTCCTGCTTCTGCTTGGTGGTAGGTTGGTACAGTTACAATGTACCAATGACTTACATTGTACCTCCACTAATGGTTGTTTGCTTTTGCTAGCGGTGTTTCTTTGCAAAGTTGGATGTTCTGGTTACAGGAAGTTTAGTGGAAGCAGATCCGTATGAAACAGTCTCTGTGCAAGCACACATAGAGGCTGAGGGGCTGCCTTTGGCTCTGGAGTTTACCAGGAACCACAGACTAGGGAAGGTAGAAGTTCTTCACCTTTATTTGCTCTCTGAGGTGGATCTCTACCAAAGCTTGCACTGTTAACAGCAATGCAGATTCTGTAGGGAAGTGACCACTTTCACTACCTAAAGCAATTGCCATAACAGTTCTTGTTTGGGTGATATAGGACTCCTTCATACTTTTTCAGACCACAGACATAGAAACATAGAATCATAGAATCACAGAATTATAGAAAAGTTTAGGTTAGAAGGAACCTTAAATATCATCTAATTCCAACTCAACATTCCACTTTACCAGCTTGCTCAATCTAACCTGGCCTTGAACACTCCCAGGGACAAAAAAACCCTCTCTGGTCAACCTGTTCCAGTCTCTCCCACTCCTCAGTGAAGACTTTCTTCCTAATATCCAATCTAAACCTGTTCTTTTTCAGTTTAAAACCATTACCACTTCTCCTATCAGTATGGTCCATTGCCAAAAGTCCCACTCCAGCTTTCCCTCTGGTCCTCTTTAGGTATTAGAAGGCTTGCTATAAGCTCTCTCCAGTTTTCTTTCTCCAGACTGACCAGCCCCAACCCTCTCAACCACAGGAGAGATACTCAAGCCCTCTGACCATCTCTGTGAGCCTCCTCTGGGCTCACTCCAACAGGTCCATGTCCTTCCTGTGCTGGGACCCCAGGGCTGGATGCAGTGTTCCAGGTGGGCTCTCACCAGAGCAGAGCAGAGGGGCAGAATCCCCTCCTTCCCTCCCCTGCTGCCCACACTGCTTTGGATGCAGCCCAGGACATGTTTGGCTCTCTGGGCTGGGAGTGCTCACGGCTGGGTCATGTCCAGCCTCTCACCCAGCAGCACCCCCAAGTCCTTCTTACAAGGCCAATTTTGATCAGTTCTGTGCCCAGTCTGGGTTTATTTTTGGGTCTGTCCCCACCCAGGTGCACCAGCTTACACTTGGCCTTTTTGAACTTCAGGAGGCTTGCGCAGGTTCACACCTCTTGAGACTCTCTGGCTGACATCCCTTCCCTCCAGCATGTCAACTGCACCACACAGTTCGGTGTCATCCATCCACCATAAAATTAGTAAACAGACTGACCTGAACTATTTCTGTAAATTTATCACCTAAAGCTGGAGCCTAATAATCTAAAAAAGATTATTACCCAATTCACTGTGCACTGTACAAGAGGTTATGTGAAATGGACCCCAAGAAAAATTACAAACTAGTTTTATTTTAGACAAATAGTTTGGGCTAAAACAATAGAGAACAGGAAAATTAAGCGAGTCTGATATTCAAGCTTATAATATGGAGACATGGGACTTCCATTTTTTTCTGACTATTTATAATTTACTCTCCATAACAAGAAAATTAGACAAATTTCTGAAAATAGGCAAACAAAAAAACCCCAGAAATTATTCTAGGAATCTAACCCTTTCCTTTTTCAGAAGTAGTTTTAATTTTCTATTTAAGTGTATTTAATTTTTACCTTTTCATTATTTGATTCCTATTTAGTGCCTCCACCTCCTGCCTACAATTTACCAATTCCACCAGAAAAGCAATTTCACTCTGATAAATCACACCCCCTAACTCTTACGCAGCAATTTTCTTCTGCAGACCTGCAACTGCTGTTCAAAAGGAAGAAAGTTTCTGTACCGAACTTGTGTGAATTACACAGGGGACAAGCACAGTATATACTTTATGTAAGCAAGAAATAGAAGGAAGGGGTCATTTGTTCCATCTCCATTCACACCAGGAGTTACTTTCTATAATACTGCTTTCATGTAATTTTCCTGTCGATGGTTTCTTTGTGCCAAGAAATAGAAAGTTCACAGGGGGTTGTTGGAATATGTTGTTCATGTAACCCACGTGGTAAACTTACCTTATCTGGCCCCCTGTTTACCCTTTCCTTAAACTATTTTTTTTAAGTGTTCTATGTAATTGTTCTTCGTTATTGGTGCTTATTCGTTTGTCAATGCAAAGATAACTCTTCCATTAAAGAAATACTTTGTGAAGTTCATTTCTGATCAAGTTGCATGACATTTTAGTCTGTGTTTGCAGGTCCTGATGAGGAGCCAAATGGGGACGCAGTCATGGGCTGGCAAACATTTCTGGGGATGTTTGCTCACTTCTGTTTGGTATAGGTCTGACGTGTGTGTACTTTCTGGATGTTAGGTCTTTAAACTATCCCCAGAGGTCGCTATTCCCAAGACTCTCCCACTGCCACTGATCCTCTCTGCGCTTTTCTTGACCAGCAGTCTCTTTCTAAGTCAGACAGAATACAGTTTCAAGGAAAGGATGTGGTTGTAAAAGCCACTGTGCAGACAGAAAGAATAGGAAAATGCCTCAATGCTCTGTGAAGTGACACTTTTCCCACGAGAAAACTTTATGAATTGACATGTTATTTCAGAATGACATGCATTATTCTACAAAATCCATCATTAATGCTAAAGTACAGGAAATAATTAAGATTTTCGTTCTGCACACCTATGAAAGAGTAATTGTAATCACAAATTGGCTTGTTCCTCCAGTCACAGGTCTGCACCTACAAGTCCAAAAGGCATCTCTGATCTGTTTCCCAGTCACACCTCATTCTTCTACCTACAAAGAACCAGGCTGGGAAGGGGAAATTCTCTGCCTTTCCATACAAATTCTGCAGCTGTCTGCCCTTGGTTCTCCTGTAATAGGCTGCCAAATGTGCCACTTATGACCAACAGATTTAGAGGGTCACAGCACATGATGCGCCTGAGTAAAAGTGACTGGAGAACATGATTTCACTGACAACCAACAAAGACAACTCCAAATGTCATGATCATTATTATTCCTATTATATAATCAAATCCTTGCACATCAAAGAATTCTGACAGAATCTGCACTTTTCCTACAGAAAACAAAGCTCCTAATTGTGACTAGATAACTGTTCTGGCTGTTTTGCCTGGGATATATTTTAGCAATAAGGAAAGTTCCTTTTACAGGTCTAAAAAGAGCTTTCACTGTCAGTGCCAAAGACTCAGATATTTATATCAGTTCAGATCCAAAATAAAGGTTTTCACTTATTGCTTTTTGTGTTCATTGCGTTTGTGTGAGTCAGTGATCAAAAGGATCCATAAAGATTAAAATTCTGACATTAAAAGAGTATTCTTACATTGTAACAATAAGGTCATGGGCAAACACAAATTAATTATTAGTCTGACATTAAGTTTAAACAGGGAAAATGCCAAATGATTGAAGTTTATTTACTGAAGATGAAGGAGGGAAAACGTGCAGGGAGATGAGCTTTTAAAATTTGAAAATACAATTCCTCTTTGTTTAATATAGGAACAAACCAGAATATTTAGAGCATTTAGTCATGAAGCACAACCACGTCCTGTCTGTGTCTATCAGGGATGCCTAGAGCACAAACAACAGACATGCAGGCTTCTCCTTCACTCATTTAGTCAGAGAGATGCTCAGCCCTATTCACTGAACCCAAGAGAGCCCAAGATACATCTTTGATGGGAGATCAGATCAAGGTCCTAAAATCTGTGTAATTTTATTGGCTGCTTCTGTGTGCTTTATGGTTATACCTAGTCAAATAAATTAAGTGGAATTTATGGCAACTGAATATAAATTTCAGTTGCTCTCATTACTTAAAAAAACATAAATGACATAAAAACCTTCCAGGTGGAAATTTGTCCAAAAAAACCAACTTCTGCAGAACATTTCAGCCTCAGAGGAAATTTCATTGTATTATATTTTGAAGTATTATCATATAATCAATACAATGATTACTAATCATAATGATCATAAATTATATAATCAATTCAAAGGCTCTGTGATTTCTTCCCCGAATCCTATTTTGGTGCTAGAGAGATCATAAGATCTATTATCAGTTTTCTTATGCTACAGTTTTGATTTCATTTTTTTGTTTGGTTTCCTTTTTCTTTGTTCCTTTCTTTTTATGTTTTTTTTCTTTCTTTCTTTCTTTCTTTCTTTCTTTCTTTCTTTCTTTCTTTCTTTCTTTCTTTCTTTCTTTCTTTTTCTCCTCACCAGTTAGGACAGTATCTATAATCAGGACTGTGGAATTTTGTTTTCATAAGAAATATTATTTACCTCTTGAATTCATCTAGCTTCTCCATGGGATACACTTTCCTGAAGCCACTCGAGGCTATTATTTTAATCTCCCATCATATTTTCTAAGAAATGAACACATAGTACCTGCTAATTGACAGAACTAGCTTTCAAGAAGCCAGAACAGCTTTTGTTGAAGTTTATCAAATGGTGCTTAATTCTCTTTCTGTTTGTCTCACATTTGACCCTGGACTGAACTTCCTTATTTCCGAACTCTTTAACGATGAACCATATTTCACTCCTTCATCTGCTCCAGTTATTATATACCAGAGACCATTAATCACATTAATCCTGCACTCTACAGATCTTCCATGGGGCACAATTTTTATGAATTTGTTTCATCTGTAGATGCCTGACATGGATTGGAGTGGACTTACTGTTTCTGACTCAGCCTTACACCATTTATCTGTACCCACTGGCCAGCCCCTAACAAGTGGCTGTTGTCAGTAAAATAGGCCATGCTCCTTAAGCTGCCAATGCTTTGAATATTAACCCAGTGGAGAAAAACATCTCTTTCTACAGTGAAACACTGCTCTGGCATGCATGAGAGCAGTAGATGACCTCGGACAAGCTCTGTCTTCTGTTGGTGGCCACCCAAAAGGTCCTTCTGAGAACATGAACACCTCTGCTGCTGGCACATTCTGCTGCCATCACAGGCTTCAGCCATTGAGGCAGAGTGAGCCTCAACTCTTGTTACTCTTTACCACAGCAGGGATGTT
Organism: Erpornis zantholeuca; assembly: GCA_013400515.1. Lineage (NCBI taxonomy): Eukaryota > Metazoa > Chordata > Aves > Passeriformes > Timaliidae > Erpornis > Erpornis zantholeuca. Next base: position 42,773 of record VZTN01025488.1, on the reverse strand, counting down.
TGCTGCTACATCTGGACCATGATAAGTTTGTACTTGGGCTGCCTCATTTTTCTTAGTGGGTAAGTGATGGTTTAGGTGCCATCATTAGTCCAGTCCACAACAGGGAGAGATAGGAAATGGTTAGTCTTCTTCACCTAGAGAAAGTACAACAGGCTGTTTGAGTAAACTGCAAGAAAATGGTTTTGCCCTGAAAAAAAGTTCAAGATTATTTTCTCCATTCAGCTTACCGAAGGACATAAAGCAAACATGGTAAGAGTTTGCAGTACTGCCTACCCAAGAAGGTCTCCTGGTGTGTCCAAATGTAGGCAAGTAACCACAGGGGACCTTACTTTCTGAGGAGTTAGACATCATTCTTCCCACTAATGTCACTTGTTACCATTCTGTCAAACAGACACAGTTATACAACAGTTTTGTACCTTTTCTTACCCTTTTGAGAGTAAGGATAAACAAACTCCCTGTCCCCGGTGACCCTGTGTAAAAGTTACAAATGACTAACATAACTTCGTGATCTGACTTTTGTGCAAGGTGGGGTTATGAGGTTTCACATCCAAACAAGCTTTTAAGTGTTTTCATTTTTATGGATGTACACCTGAAACTTCAGTTTCTGTTTTCTTCTATTTACATTGCGATCTGAAGGCTATAATATTGAGTATTGATCAAATTGATCACAAGTAAATATAATTTGAAAATCTCGCAGTATATCACCGTTATATACATTGGATTTCCTAAAATGCTGTGTTCTACCTTGTCTACTCTATTTTTCCCAATATGAAAAAAAAATGGAAGAAATAAGTACTAATATTCATGAAAGTACAACAACACATTTGATGCAGTGCAACCTTGAGGGGTTGTCGGAGACAAGCAGCAGCTTTTATGGAGGGAGGGTGATTAAAGGAGGTCAGATCAATATGTAAAATAAAGGATGACTCTGAGAAAGTTTTGTTTTGCTGTTTTCCTAAAACATCAAGTAAAAAGTGCATTCACAATGAAAAGTCATGCACTGAGGGCTTGTTGGTAATGTCTCACCTACTTCTGGCTAGGTGTTCTGCAAGATGGTATTTTGAGACTCTCAGTGTCCAAAGGATAACTACTCTTTCAACACAGCAAAAAGCTGTGAAGGCTGAGGCACAGCAGAGAGTGTAGTCCTTGCCAAGAAAAGGTAGTAGTGCCAGAACAAAATGAAAATGAAGCTGGTTTCATTAGAAAGATTACCATATTATCAGAAACAGGCTCCTGAGTTGTGATATTTGCTTTGGAATGTAAAGAGAAGACATTGGAGCCTTGTATTCCCCCCACCATCAGTGCTAGGCAGCTGTGGGAGTGTGTGCTCTACAGATTGTTTGTTAAACACACCTGGGAGGAAAAAGGAGGCAAATAGTCACAGCCCAGCTCTCCCTTCTCCCAGTAAGCTCTCAGATCTGACCAAACCCTGTTTACATCTAATTTGGGGTATAGGGGGATTCCTTGATAGGACATGGATTCACTATATGAGACCAAGGGAATTTCTGGACACATTCTTTGGGCAAGATGGCAATGAGTGCACCCTGTGCAGAGGCTCAGTGCCCAGCTGTCACTTCTATTTCTCTCATCCCTGTCTGTCAGGAGCCCACCCTGATGGCAGATTAAAGCAAAATGGAGGTTAGTATATGGCCTACCATGCATCTCATCCCTGTGCTCACTGGCTTTCTGTATTCGCCTAATTAGGAAACAGCAATTTTCCATCCAAAAGGCTTAGACTTTCAAACCTCCACACTCATACCACCATCAAAGGATCATCTTTATCGCAGCCATAAAATCCTCTATTGTCACAGCTCTCCTCATTGTAAATGGTAAACCCTCATGAGCAGTATTATTTTGCAGTTATGTTTGTGATTATTTTTTTAAGCTAGTCGTTAATAATATAAATCCCTTCCTCACTGCAGTTATGCTGACAAAATATTTCTATTATATATCTTCTTGAAAAATATCAAATTACCCTAAAGTTTAAGAAACACTTTAAAAATCAACTGCGTAGCTATCAGCTAGGTAATAAAAGCAATTTATAAATGCCAAAACTTAATAATCTGAATGACTGCAGAACCCTAAAGGTAAAAAAATGAGGCAATGGAACCAGAAACTAAAAACACAAGGGAAAAAGTAAAGGTACAGCAATTTCCAAGACTTTTAAAACCCTACACAATGGCTGGATTGTTTACATTTTAAGGTGTTTAAACCTTGATAGCACGGTGACTTACTGGTAGCAAGATTTTACTGATTCAAACAACTGTGTGTGAGAAATCCTCCTTTCCCTTGAGATACAAGAAAGAACTTCACAAATGGGAAAGCAGAGAAAAAAAATTTCATTTTCCCTATATTAATTTTGCCTGTATATTGAGGCCTGGAAGTAAGGAGAGTCCAGAATGGTACAGAATGGTCTTCTGCTCCTTTATATGTATGTAAAGGAAAATAATCCCTTGCATGTCTTTTGTCATAAATCAAGGTGTATGAAACATGCAGACTCAAACTAAAGTATTTTTTATGTAGCAAGATCCCGTAGCAATGATACTTTTTCCTCTGGAGTTAAAGAAGTTCTTACACAAGAACCAGCATATTGGGTAAGTCAAAGTCCATCAGTAAAACTATTTATCATCCATATTATGGGTTTCCTAAAGCTTTGTCCCTGTGCTGGACCTTTTAAAAAATTAGGCAAAAAATATTTTGGAACAGAGCTGCTTGTCTCTGTGAAATTTCAGATCAATTTCTAGGTGCACACACTTTCCCCCTGCACCACTGAGCAGGATGAGATTTCAGCAGTGTAAAGCCAGTGTCAGCACAGCCGTGCTCTCTCTTCCTTATGCAATATCAGTGATATGGTGAGGCATCAGAAATTCCCTGTTTCGGCTACCCATCCGCAGGGGATGCTCAGCACAACCAGTACTTCCCCTTCCAGGCTGGGATATTTCAGTTTCATATAAAACATACCATAAACATAACATATACTAAGACAGATAAGCTGTTTTGCTTTTTCCTCTAGTAAAGTACGTGCAACAAGAGAAAAATGGCACTTTTCCAAACATGTCCCTTTGAGACCTCATTCCTGCAACAACCCCACCTCCCTGCTGCACTCAGGTATTTTCTCTTGGCTAAAAGATGGATAACTGAGTATTTCACACAGACATTCAAGTAATCATATAGTGTTTTTCAAGCCTGAAGCTTAATTATAAATCATAAATCATAACAAATCCATAATGCAGTTATCATATGGGAGGTAATTTCAGAACAGACTTTAACAAATACTTCCATAAAAAGATTAACTGATCACATTTTGTTTCAAAGGTCTTATTTACCATTCAAAGCATCAACATATTGCAGGCTCTTTGAACAAATGTCTTCTCTAGTCCTCTTAACATATTTCTGAATAAAAATTCACTTGAGGAAAGGGAGGGACACAGCTACATAAAAGAAAGCAATTAATTTCAGAGACACAAAGCAGATATTTCTAATAAAACAACAAGAAGAAGCCATATGAATGTTGGTTAAGAAGCAGGCAGTATACAACAATACTGCCTTTGCAAAACCCACGGACCACGTGTCCTGCAGACTGCATTCACTGATGACAATTGCATGTTTAAACTGACCAAGGTGAACACAGGTGAGGTGCAGAAGGAAGACACATCTTCCTCCACTAGCACAGGCTGTGCTTCAGCAGAACAGAGACTGGTAGATAAAACACATATCTATAGTATGGGGAGTGCAGACCACCCTCAATCCTCCATTTTATGACTGTACTCCCTTCCTTCTGCCCATGGCAAATATTTATTTTCCCCTGTTGG
>VZTN01025488.1:15412-38920 GCA_013400515.1 Erpornis zantholeuca | reverse complement strand
TTTTGTTTGTTTGTTTTTTACTTTTCTTCTCCACAGAAACACCCTGAAAGATTCTGCCTCCAGCCTACCCAACTCCCTGGCTGATGGGATGCTTCCTACTTACCAGGTCATGCTCACCCCTCAGTGTCACCACAACCTGAACAAAGTCTGAACAAGTAAAACAATTATCATCATGTTTATTGAGAATTTCACAATGTTTTCTGCAAGTGGTCATTGTTAGTTTGGAGCAACAAGTGTAAGCTCCAGGATAACAGTGGCCTTACTAGATAAAACACATTTTTATCCCTATCTGGTTGGAAGGAAAAGCTGTTTTCAGTTCCTCACCTGTTATTCCTCCACATGAACAAATTCTATGAGCTGACTTTTATTTTGCCACTAAAAATTACTGAATTCTTCTGTAATTTCAAAGACAGTTTTGGGTTACAAAGAATTTTATATATTAACAACAAAAAAAGCACACATATATATATAAAAACCCTCTTAGTTCTGTCAAATTGTGAGCATTTAAAAATAATTAATAAATCCAACTAAGAACACTGGCGGATGGAGGCATAAGAAGGGTGTTATATCTCATTATTTCCTCTCCTAACCTTCTGATCTGGTATGCAATTCTGTATTTTCTGCTTAGAAGGGAAGGATCTTTCTCTGCAAAAGAACTTGTTATAATTACTCATCTCTCTTTGGATGTAGCCCTTGCAGCGTATAGAATATCTCACTTATCTGAATTTTTGATCACATTCTGTGGAATACCTAACTCCTTGGAAGAAACTGAGGGTGGAGCCCTTTACATCCAGGAAACTAAAATTTGGAGATGACAATATCTCCAGTGAGTCATCAGCATGTTTGGAAAACACAAGAAAGATTAATGTGCACATTTTGTGGTGCTAAGAGCTGATTTTCTGCTTTTTCCTGGTGCTCCCTGAAGTTTTCTTTCCACTCTAACTGTGAGAACCAATTCAGACAGGCAGTTTTATTCATTTAGGCGGTAATTATTCAGAAATTTCACAGCATTTATGTTCATTTGATTCAATCTTACACAAACACCTGCTAGTACGCACTGTTCAGGGTCACTCTGACATTGTATAAGCTTTCAAATAGAACAACAAACCCAAATCAACTGTTCCTAGTGGGAATGGCTCCACTGTTCACTCTAACACTCTCTGCTGTACAGATCTGGAACAGAAATAAAACACAGCTTCTTAGACAAGCAATTAGTGTTTCATAATATACGGGAATATGTTTTGAGTCCTCAGATGTTCATGGCCCTTCTCAGACAGGAAGACAAATTGTCTTCTCCTCAAGATACAAGATTTCTATCTTTAGCTCAACTGACTCAGAGAGTCTTACACAAATTTTAATTTGGACAGGCTACTCAAACAGCATATGTATTCAAAATTTTTATCAGAGTTGTATGACATAGGTTTGGGTTTTTAGGGGAGAATCATGTGATTTGTTTTCTTTCTTGTTTTACCACAGCAAAGTAGGTATTATCAAGGGCTTTGAAATAATTTTCTCTCCTGATTTTGATCAGCAAATCATGTCCAAGGATGGATCCCCATTGCCTACTGCAGTGCAGGGCATTGGCAGTCAAACAATTTTCCCATATTTCATCTGAGAAGATAGCTGTATTTTGTGTTGCCACGCATCAGTCAAACACAGCATTGGCCCCGCTCCGGGTCGGCATCATCCCTGAGCCTGTGCTCACACCTCCTGTGCTGGCTTGACCCTGTCCAGCAACTAAGCAATCACTCAGCCACTCATTTATTCTCCCCTACCCTTCCACACACACAGAAGGATGGGGGAAAGAATCTGAGTAGCAAAAATAAAATAAATATGGGGTTGAGACAAATGCAGCTTAATAAATTAAGGAAAAGGAAAAAACCCAAACAAGTGATGCAGATGCAATCACTCACCACCTCCTGCAAGAAGACAATGTCCAGCCTGTCCCTGAGCAACAGGGACCTTGGAAAGTTCTCCCTGCTCCCATCAACTTCTTTAGCTGACTATGATGTTGTATAGCATGGAATACACCTTTGGACAGTTTGGTTCAGTTGTCAGTCTGTGTCTCTTCCCAGCCCCTTCCCCACTCATGGCCTGCTGTCCGAGGAGATCAGAGTTAGAAAAGAAGAAGACCTTAAGAATTTTCAAACACTGTTCAGCAGTAGTCAAAGCATTGTCAGTCAAAATTCCAAATGAGAGCACCATAAAGGACGCAATAAAGAAAATTAACTTCAACTTAGCCAGATCCAGTACAGCCCCTACATTTCAGTGAAGAAGAAATTCCTTACATGGAGATATCTGAGCTGCTGAGCCCATCCAGGCAGCTAGGACAGCCAAAACACAGAACCTCCATCTTACTTTGGTCTGCTGGCCTCAGTGAGGTGCAGCTCTACTGCACAAATGCCAGAGTTTCATCTACCAAAACAAAATGGTAGATGAAATAAGTGCTACTGCATGGCAACACTTTGCATTTAATGGAAAATGAGTATCGAGTATCAAAGCTAGTTTGCTTGTTGCTTATTTAACTAACATGAGTAATCACTCTTTTGTCTTGGCATTTGTTTTCTCAATATTTGTTACCTCAGCATGGTGCAAGGCTGGGACAACTTCCTGAATCTCTGCATTGTGTTTAGAAGGAGTATTTGATCTTCCTAAATTCACAAAACCACAGAGGAACATCTGAGCTAAGGACAACTACACACTCAACATCTTTAGATATGTCTTTAACCCCCAGACATATCTACAGCTATGCCTTTGTTGTTCATGCTGTATTTTTGCATTCTCTGATCTAAACTAGTCTGCAATGGCTGGTATTATGCAGCTGCTCTCAGCAAACCTGTTCTACTAGAAGGATTTACCTGCCACCAAGTCCTCACTGCTTTCACAAATACATAAGCAGATCATTTCTTTCTTACTGATACAGTCATCATCAAGAGATTATTCATTTCCTTGGCTGTAGTCAGGTACATATTTGAAGACTACTGCCATGTTTTCCCTTCTTTGCCCTGCTTTCATTTCTGTAGTGATGCAGCCACAGTTATTCCACTGTTCCATCAGAAACCCTGCTTTGTAGACCTGTATTGACTCCTATCACCCTTTTCTCTCCAGGCACAATGCCTCAAAAGAGGTAAAAAATTGCTACCCCGTGGGGTTAGGCTGGTGTGTCCATCTATCCCTCTGTTCCAGTGTCAACAGAGATAATTGGAAATGAGCAGAGGGAGCACACAAGCCTGGCCACTTAGAAGATGCCAAGTAGAAGAGGGTTATTATTGCAGAATATGCAATTACTTATTTATCTCACCGTGAGTTTGAACCACCACTGCAAACACGGAATGAGGTATCCCATGATAACAGGATAGCTCACAGATTTGTCTGAGAGAAGGTCAGATGACTAGTAAGCTAGAGACACAGAATTACCAGTGACCAGTATGAAGTTTTTTTCCAGTGTCATCTGCACTACGTTGAATCAGAAATAAATCAGAATTTTCCCCAAACATAACAAAATATTTTTGCTCTTAATGCCAAAAGAAGCCAGAAAGTTGAACAAAAAAATATTTATCCAACTATCTGAAGTTTTTAAAAATAAATGGGTTCTGGATGAATATTGATTTTTAGATGAATATTTAAGACCTGTTTTATTTTTTTCTCTTTTTCATTAAATCTTGCTCACTGATAAAAATATGTCAATCCAAAGACTGGAGGCCTCAGTTATAAAGAAGTCTGGTTAAGACAAGTAAAATGAAGCTGAAAAAAAGTGATAAGTGAATAAGAATTGATGGGAAAATGAGTTCATAGTCACTTAGGAGATTATACCAAAAGTATTAAAAATGTTTACAACCTAAGAACAGAAATATTTGTCTGCTCAAGCAGCATAGCTTTTTCCGAAAAAATACTAGAAATTATATTACTTCCCTTGGAGGGAATGAAAGACACTGAAGAAAAATTTTATCTGGATTACAGCTGCTATATTTTAAAATGTATCTCTTTATAAATTTACTTCAGCCACTAATATGCATCTTATACAACTATCTAACTGCATATTAATTTACAAAAGTGTTTTTCCTTTTCCAAAAGCAATTTATTCCTTGACAGAAGACTGTCAATGGCCCAGCACACATACACACCTCTCAGTAAGAATCACTGTTGAAACTCAACCATTCTTCACCTTTGATCCACAGAGTCAGCTCCCTCCATACCCCAAGATCACCAAGTCAGGGAGCTCATGGTGATGCCAGGACAAACCTACAGGTGAGGTGCAGCCTGTGACTGGCATGAAGACTCAGAGGAGAAGCTACAAAAGCAACAGCTCTGAGCGTAGTGCTAAGAGCCTGCTGAAATCCTGAGATGTGAAGCTCCCTCTCTGCCATCCAGACCAGCCTGCACCTGGCTTACTTTGCACCTGTGCAAGTAATTGTCAGAGTTTCTTTAAAGTGCAGGGTAGCTATGCATGTAAGATAGAGGGAGGCTCAAGTAAGTTTTACAAAGGAGCTTTTACCTAGCCTGGCCTTGGAGAGAAAAAGAGCATCCAGCCATGGAAGCAGGATGAACTTGTTCTCCTGGACTTCCTTCCCAGTCCTCGGGAAAGTATATGGGCATAGGGACCGTCAAACATCTGTTGTTGAAATTCCAGATTTTTCCTACCTTGACTAACATTCAAATACCCTCTTCATTAAAATACATATCATCTTTATTTAGTACTGTACATAAGAAAGCTTTTTAATAAATTTAATCACAGTTTACTATTACCCTAAGTACTTCAGAGAGTTTATACAGCTAAATTCTTTTCATTAACTTAGTTTGCTTATTCTAATTACTATCTGAATCATAGCATTCTAAGTCATTTATTATTAAAATTGCCTCAAGGTGATCAACATAACAACTTCACTTCAAATTTTTCCACTCCTTCACTCCTCTCAAAATGAATGAATTTCAGAGTATGAAGTGCCTGGGAAAGAGTATGTAGAAATATTGAAATGTGACCACAAATAAAACCACAAAAAAACCCACACCTACAAAACCTAAACAGATTTCTTTAATAATAATAATGATGCATTTTGAAAAGAAAGAAAATCTAGCAGCACAGGAAGGTCTTTCTGACAGCACATTAATAAATGCCGTGATGACACAGTTGTTAAAATAGCTAACTGGCAACCTCACTGCTGCAGGTGCTTTGAGAGTTTAGATGGAAGGTGAGGGAAGAGACTAGAGTCAGCAGGAGCCAGCAGATAGTTGAAACCAGGATCTTCTGTTAGAAATTATATAATTAAACTTTTTTCTAACAATACTGCGGGTGCCTTGCTCCCATTTGCTTTTGAAGCCTATCCTAAATCTTCACATCCTTCTTCTGTATACCTATTCTTTTCTTCTGCCTCCTTGCACTGACCTATTTCTATGTGGTATTTTTAACAATTCATTTCCCTGCAATCTATTTATTCCCTGTCTCATGTTCACTTTAGTTAACCCAAAATACTAGCCTAAAATATTGCAAACATCACAGAGCATTCTGTCTAACTCTCTTGTCAAATTTCTGCTGGCTGAAAGAGTCCAGACACACATCAATGTGGATGGGGTTTAAGCCCATAAGTAAGCAATTAACCTAGCAAATATTTTTTGACATTGGAATGTCTTTCTAATAATTTAAGAACATATTTTAAGCATCTTTTGAATAGTTTTACATTTGAAACATGTAGAGAAATAAAGTAGCTAGCCTATTCCTGCTTCTGTTCTGAGCTGTAACACGGACAGAGATTTCCTTCCTTTGCAGTTAACAGCTAAGCCACAATTTTTCTCCCTGAGTTAGGGCTGGCAGGATTATACAGGAAATTGTGTTTCTGTATGTTTCATGTTAGATTCAAGTCAGATTATCATAGATAGTTGGAAATATTAATCTGCACAGTCTAGCATTGCATTGTCTTCACACAGCATGTATAAATTATGGTTCTGTCTTGAGATGTTTTTGAGATCCCATTTTTTTCTCTCGCTCTTCAGAAATTGTTTGTGACATAGGTTATTCTGTTCTTTATCAGAAAGGCCTGAGCATGAAGTCTGCACTGGAGTTTTGATTGGGTACTTTGGCACACACAATACTGTGTCAGTGCTGTGCACACAATTAAGCTGTGCAATGAGCTTTCAAGTGAATCTCAGGGGTGGGTGACTGTAAAAGTGACTGAGCAGGTGGTTTCTACCAGCAAAACATTTGAGAGCTCAGCACTGCCTATAACTCATGCTCTTGGATGAGGAATAACTCCAAATACTGAGCAACTATGAGGTTTGTACACACAGCTGCAATTTACTTTAATTGGTGATTCACTAAAATCTCTGGATGGTGGAATTTCAAGAGACATTTCTGACAGGTACTCAGTCTTGGAGGGAGACAAAAGGTATGCTGTAGTAAATGTTTGTTGTTTTGCAATAGACATCGAGATTCCAAGCCATTGTAGGATCCTGAAGAGGAAGGGTATCAGACTAATACTGAATGTACTTCTATGTCTGTATGATTCAAAAGGAAAAATTATGTTTTTCAAATCTAATCATCATAGCAACACGAATTATTTCAATACTTAGCTTGTTTGTTCTACTACATAATTTCTTCTACAAATGTATTAACCTAATATGATAGAAGTAGAATTATTTTTATAAAATCAGACTTCTAAAAATTATCTTAGAGAAAGCTATAAGAAAATTCCTCTACAGGACTTCATGTTATTTCTCCTGTTTTTCACAACAGTGGGATTGTCCCCCATAGAGCAAGACCAGCCTAATAAAGCCATGTGAAAATTGTACTAACTGCTCCAGGACACTTCAGACCATGTTTTATTCACAGCAAAAGTCAGTCTGGAAGAGATAAGCAGAAACCTTTGCCAAATCACACAGTCTTCAGAAAAGAATAGTAATTGACAATTGTCATCCTTGATGAAATGATTTAAATATTCATTCTCTCCTGCAGCAGCCACTGAGGAAAGTGACTCAGCTTTCCTGCACAGTCCTTACATACNCTTACTGACATTACTGCAGATGAAGTTTTTAATAATGACAAAACATGAAGAAAATAAGGGCTATTGCACTTTGCTCAAGAAAGTGGAATTTATGTTCAGGATTACCTTAGGGAAACAGGAGACCTCAGTGAAGGCTACTCTCTGACGATGACCTGAGCTGACTTGGCTGTCTTTCCTTTCTGGGTTATATTGATGTGAAAGGCAGAGACAGCTCTGAAATCTGCTGAAGAACCACCCAGCAGGAGCATACACACCCAAATTCCTCACATCCTCTCTGTGTCAGCCTGTACTGCAAACAGAGCCCACGGCAAGCGAGACTGAAACAGACTTTGACTTCATTTAGCTCCTTGTTAGCCAAATCTTAAGTGTCCCATTCTGATAGAGGAAGGTCACACTGCCCACAGCAGGGGCTTAGAACTAGATGATCTTTAAGTTCCCTTCCAACCTAGACCATCCTGTGGAGCTCTGAGTACCACTTCCACTATTGCTGTGTTTAGCTGGTAGGGATTCTTAACTACTGTCTTGGTATTTTAATAAAGTGGACCAGGAAAAGTAGAGATACTTGTGAATGCTTAAATCCCAAGCCATCTAGAAATCTCTTGAAGGGTTTTAGACAGAAAATTAAGCCTCATTTACACAGTTTAAAGGCCTGATCCCAAGTGGAAAAGGACAAATAATATGTCATATACAGAAAGTTTTGAAGTACACAAAAATGGAAAAAGTAAATATTCCCCATGCCTCAGCAGTAGAATGCTTCACAATAGTTTGCTCTAGCAACTTTTTTAGTAGAACATGGAAATATAGCTATTCAAATATTCTCTTTAGCTGAGAGATAGCAGAGACCAACCTATCTCTCAGAGACAGTCCAGGAACAAATGAAAACTGTCCCTACTCAAGGGAAACTGGATTTAAGTGTTTTCTGTAACAGAATTTTTGCAAGACATTAGTGTAAATGCTAAGTAAACAGAGGAAATAATTAGTTTAAGAGAACCTTTGTTTTCCCCTGCAAGTATGACAGTTGTGCTTTAAGTCGGGTTTCTTCAACACAAAGTAGGTCCTACTTGTGAGCAAAATAAATTTCTCACCTCAGTTATTTTAGCTAAATCGGACTATGCATTTCGCATACTGGGATGTTGCATGCCTGTAGTGCAGCTTTGGATCCTTTCCTCCTGCTCCAGATGAAAATTAACCTCAGATCTGGTCCTGTTCAGAAAAGAGGGTGAACTTTCACCTTCTCCACCCATTGCATATGCCTCATGATGAAATTGAGTGTAATTTTCCAAGCAGTATCCATCTGGAAACAAGGCCAGATGGATATAATGTTGACTATAATTGACTATAAATGTTCATTATGCAGTAATGTGGTCCCAGGAACATTCATGAAAATCAATCAACTGAGTGAACCATTCAAACTTGTGAACCAAATGAAAACATAAATACAGAGATAATTAATGCTTTTGCTTCTTGCAAATGCACGAGGCACTTCAGGAGCCACACACCTCCTGCACTGCCAAGTCTACCTAATATTTTTCAGTATCCCAGAGGAACCAAGTGAAACATTGTTTAACACAGAATTCACAAAATATGGCAGTTTGAGGGTAAGAATGAAGAGTTTGTAATATTTACAACCCATTTTACTGCTTGTATTAAATACATTTCCTTGCTCATTGAAGATTGTGTTCACATGTGTAGTTGCCAGAGAAATCTGATTTCATTGGTCAAAATTAAATCAATTCTAAATAGTCAAAAAAAATTTGATCAAATTCTACATTTGGTAAAGATGTGAAAGGCATTTCAGAAGGAAGAAATCAATACCCACACTGTAGTGAGTAAAATGCAAATTTGACATTTTAAAGACACTCACATTGCTCCCACACCCTTAAAAAATCAAATTTATTTTCTCAACACATTAAAAATAAATGTAACTCTAGTTGCCTTAATAAACATAAAGCCAGACTCCTTGATCTTCATTTTGTCAGCGTTAAGACAAACACTGAGTGAGGCTGACCACTAAGAGAGGATTGAGATATTGTTGGTGCAAACCAAAATTGTGCATGGATACAAAAACAGCAGGGATATTTGTACATGACACACAGATGACCAGGCTTGAAAGTGTTACTGCTACTTAAAAGAGCATTCACCACAAATCCATGATTCATGCTTCCATTCCATCAAAGTAGAAAGGGTTTTAAATACTGCAGTTGAAAACAATTATCAAATACAAAAGAGCAGGCAAAATGCTTTTATATTTTGCACTACTACAGTGGGCCAAACTAAAACTATTCTAACTTTATGAATTTGAAATCCTCTCACCAATGCACATATTGAAAGATTCTAGAAAGAAAAAATGCCTGAATTCATTTCAGTTGAAGACTCAGAAAATTTAAAAACTCTAGGAAAACAGACATTAAAACGCAGCAGCTTCATCAGCTTTGAGTAAAGGCACTTTTGTTAGCTCCAAAACTAGCCTATGTTTAGAAAAAAGGAAGGACAGAAGAAGGTGGAAATTACTTGAAAGCTGGAGCAACTCTGGCTTTCATTCCCACTGCTGTTGTTTGTACAACACTTACTAACGTTGTGCGCTTCTTTACAATTTACTGCCAACAACAAAGAACAGCAGGTTCTCTTTTAGTCCAATTAAGATAATTGTCCATGTTCCCATTGGCTCTGAATTAAAACAAGCACACCTGGCACTGGGTGCACACCTGGTACAAAGCTTCCAACCAGTCCCAGCCCAGTGTAGGTACCAAAGTAGGTACCACTGCAAGGTCCTGGTTTACAGTTTTGGTGAACCATAAACATTTCTTTCCTTAGCAGGAATCATGTTTATTGAAACATTGGCCATGGTACAGCTAGAGATAAGAATGATCTGCTCAGGCTTTTCTTCTGTCAGACAGTGATGAATATTCATTTAGTTGCAAAAGCAACCTCCAAACGCCCATAAACTCTCCAAAAAACGTTGGAAGAATCCTGATCTTAAAAACAGTAAAAACCAAATGAAGGTTGGAGAGCATGAGTACTTTGGTTCCTTTTCCATTTAAGCTCTCACTTCCCAGCTACTGTGGTGGCAAAGGCATTACAAATGCAAAAAATGATAGGTTTCATCTTGACAGATTAGCTTGGTAAGATAAACACGTAAAGTGATTAAATAGTGTGGAACAAAGCAGATATTTGTCCTTTCAAACCAGGGTTTATAAAAGGCCTGGTAAGTATCTTTGAATCCAAGCCAATTACCTTGTTTTTTCAGTTACAAGAGAACATCTGAACATAAACAAAACACATTTTGGTAATTTTAATTCAGGAGGAAAAGGCAATAGAGATTTTCTTTACACGTAACAAAAACATACAGCCTGGTATAAACAAGAACAAAACAATTTTTGCTCTGTTTTGGTTTCAAAGATAAGATGAAGGGCACCACTAGGTATATAAATACATCCTGTTTTTTACAAGTGCTGATGGGTTCATCTTCTTGCTTAGCCAAATGTTTCAAGCTATTCTAATTCCTTGTCAGGTTTAATTTGTTTTCCAGAAAATGAGAGGTAAAATTTGATGTCTGAGTAGATATGTGCCTTTTCCTTACAGATAGTTCTTAATTTTGCCTGACAGAGCACAGCTGAACTCATTTCTCTTAATACTGCTTAAAAAAATCTATTTAATTACAGAGTTGGAGCAAGGGGAGTTTAAAATCTGGAAAATAAAATAAAGCTTTGTTTCCTGTCTTGTGGCATATTTTGCATCTCTCTTTCTTGTGGCTATTCTGTTGTGATAAAGCATCCTGTCTGCAGCATTAAGAAGAATCCACACAGTCTGAAAGAAAGAGGGTTCATAAATAGGTGGTTATTTTAAAGGAGATTAATTTCTACAAATGGGTCAGTAGGCACCAATCTGTTAGGGATTCAGTCTGTGCTGGAGGTGTATGCAGCTCATCTTCAGGGTCCACATTTAAGGCAAGTACCCTGCAAATTCTGCCTCCAGGGAATGATTTTCATGCCCAGAGTCTGTGACATGTGGTAGAAACAGAATGACAGAGGCATTTTAAAATAAAATTATTTTAGAATTTCTGTTCCAGGTAATATTATTTTTGTTCTAAATACTACTATGCAAAGCACTGAGAATGTTTTGATTGATTGCTTGTCATGTATGGAAAGATTTGTATTTCTACAAGAACTTTTAAAATGTGTTTTTGTTTCATTTTAAGGCAGCAAAAATGAATGGGGTTATTTTTGCAAAGCAGAAAAACAAACTGGCACCTGCAGTCCTGACAGAGATGAGAGTCTGTAAGGCAGTGAAGGCCTCAGAGGAATCAGGACATAAAGTGGGAGAGCAAAGATGAGAATGAGTTTTGATCACAGAATATGCTGAGTTGGAAGGGACCCACATGGATCATTGAGTCCAGCTCCTGGCCCTGCACAGCACCATCCCAAATAATCACATTATGATGGCTCAGTAGCCACCTATTTCCAGAACAAAATGACAGGAGAGGAGGAATGCCCTTTGTTAAGCTTCACAAAGGTCTGTCTGCATACCTTTGTTAGGCTAACCCTATTCCAAATGTTGAACTTAAAAATGAGTTCTGGCAAATTTTGATAACAAGATTTTGATAACTATGGCACTTTAGCAGACACTCAGTCCTCTTATCTCTTCTTCTGGCATGGACACTCTGTTAGGATCCAATTATTATTAAGGTTCTTTAGAAGTTCCTCTGCCCAAAATAAGGTGCAAACGAGACCATATGCCAGTGACATTAATATGGATTTTATTGTATCGTAAATATGAGAGAAAGAGAAAAGAAGTAGAAAATAGGTAGGGGGGGACAGAAGGAGTGACAAGGACAGAATAAGGAAAATAGCACTACTCCATGGATCCCAGTGATGTTCTGTTGATCCTCTCCAGCTGCTCTTCGTGGTGGGGAAGGTTCCCCAAAAGGTGTGGAATCTCCTGGGTTTATATCCCCTGGAGCCAGGTGGCAATGTCCAGCCATGTCCCCTGGGGAGGGGACAGTCCCTTACAGCAGACTCTGGGTCTGTTCCATCACCTGCAGCCCTGGGGTGCAAGGCCCAGCACTTTGGGGGTCTCTGATGGATTGTGACTCCCCCTCAGCTGCCTCTCACGTGAGAGTCCCACGGATGTGGCCTGTGGGGTTGGGGTTCTACAGCTGGGCTGGTTTGTGTAAGGGAGGATGGGTGTTCAGTGCCTCTGACCACACACCCGAAACCTCCTCTTCCCCCCTCGGCTGGGGGGGAGTCTGTGTAACCCTGGCTTCTGTGAGCTGTGCTCTGCCCCCACCCCAAACCTGGCTTCTGTGAGCTCTGCTCTGCCCCCACCCCAAACTCAGCCAGGGATGCTCCTCAGCACGGCTGGTGGCTTTGGCTTTTTGGTTCATGCAAACCTTTCCCTCTGCTGAGATGACTGAACAATGGCTTCCCTTTATCTAATCAGCAGTTTTGATTTTCAGCACAAAGTCACAGCCTTCAGGGAGGCTTCTTGGTTGTAGCTTCTTTATAATGGGCAAAACTTTATATCAATGTTTGAGGCATGAGCTATTTTCAGTGTCTGACACTCTCATACTCACAAGGACTCTAATGGGCCCTGTGCAGGACACTGGTGCCTTTGCTGGCAGAATGCAGTGCAGCATCTTCATGTAACACACCTGCCAGCTGCACCTATGTTTAACTTTCAAAATAACAATGTTGTCCTTTAGTGGCACTTACAAAGGTCAAGTTAACCCAGATCATCTGAAGTTTTCATACTGCTTCTCTGCTTCCTGGCTCCAGCAATTTCTTATCAGCAGGGAAGACTCCACACAGTAAGGTTTCTGGCAATAAAGTGCCACTTCCCCACTATGAAAAATACTTAAAGGCAAGGCATTAAGAACACACTTGGCTACATAAAATATATAGGAAGAAGAGCCTTCATATTTTCCACCTGTTGAGGATCTTTCAATCTTTCCCTCACTTAGTTTCTTCTGATAGCCCCTGGAAGGAGGGTATAAGAACAAATGAGCTATTCAGTCCTAACAGCATTCAGCCATTGTAGCCTTTCCAATAAACCCCTCCACCAAATGAATTATCACCACTAAAGGGATGTCAGCATGCTTGTTGCAAACTATTTTGACATTTTAAGTGGAAAGTTAAAGGTGCCTTAAGAGAGAGAGAGAATAAATATAAGAGGGATGAGAATTTGCAGATATGATGATTGCCAGAAGTCAATTTCTTAAAGAGATAAATAACCACAAGTTATCTGGGTTTCTTTTTCCCTTCTTTCTTGTCCATTTAACTAGTACTTTTCATGTATCTGAATGTTTAAGGCAATTCAGTGCTAAGATCTATTTGATACATCTGAGAAATTATACTAGAATACATTTTGGAAAAGGAAACCTTTTTTGAGAAAGCTGATAATAACAGTGGTAGAAAAATCTATTGGTCTATGAAATAACATATTGTGGGAAGGTATAAGTTAAAAAAATCAGAAGTAATGAAAAAGCAAACAATGAACCATACTGAGATTGCTAGGAGTTTCAGTGCAGTTTATACACCAATTCTCTGCATTTTTGAGCTGGTTTGGACAGCCTAAGAGGATTTCTTTTCCATCTAGCATTGGCTGCAGTATAGTCCTTCTCTTTTCATGTCCAGAGGATCCAGGGTTTTTTGTGACAAAATATTTCAACAAAAAGATTTAGGTTTTGTTGGAATAATTCATGTGTGTTATAATACAGGACACACAGAATAACAGAGATTCAACTATAATTAAGACATACAATAATTCCTCAACAAACATTTCCCTTTAACACCAGCTTCTTTTCAGCCCTGCCAGTACCAGCACATGCTTTTGTGTTCTAGTGTGAGCTGATGGTGCTTGACACACTTGAGTGTGAATATTTCCATTCAAGTAGACAAGAAGACGCTGCATGGAGGCAAAGAATTGTAAAGTCAGCCTTGCTCTGTGTGTCTGTGTCACGAACAATCTGCCACAAAGCTGTGCACGGCTGAACCTATGAATGAAAGCATGAACTGACATAACATGAAAAGATCTAATGCAGAGTGCCAGGACCTGAGCAGATAATAAAGAGAATTCTGTACAGTGCTGCACATCAATCCTCATGCCATGCTCCTACAATCTTGCTTAGTTCTGGTCAAATGAAGAGGCCTAGAAAGAATGAAAGCGAAGCACAGCTACTCTGCTAGCCAAGTTTTTTGTTCTAGACAGATGTTCTACTTGAAGACAGAGTCTAATAACACAGGCTCATTTCAGAAGGGCTGACAAGCAATAATGAGACAGTCACCAACGAAACACCAGCTACATTCAGATGAGAGATGAAAAAGTCAATACATGCCATTACAAAATCTATCATTTCAGTCCCCACCAAATCCATCCAAGTTCTCTTCATTGCTACAGTTTTTAAAAGTAAGACACAGTTCTGCTTTGAATACTCCCAGTGACTTATGCTTCCATTTTGAAAACTAGTTAGAAACATGCCCATGTTCATGGATTGCATCATTGCCTCAAATAAATCCATTCTCAGTCCTGAAACCACCCCTCTAAACCTAAAGAATGTGGGAATAGACAGAACCCCTTGTAGAGCATCCAGCACTGCGCGGTGTCAGACTGGCTTGTCCCTGCATCAGACCCAAGACATTTCTCTCTGTGTTAGTCTCATGAAGTCTGTGTTCAGGGAGCTTGGCAGTATAATTGTCATTGAAAGTGACATGTGACTTTTTCATGTAAAGTAATGAAATAGTTGTTGCCCAATTTCATCTTCCACTAACTCAATTCACTTTCTTCAATCCCTATAAAAGCACTCTTTGTATCCCTCAAAGGGTGCAGGACATGTGTCCTGTTTCTACAGCAACTGTTTTTCATCATCATCCTCCCCCCTTTGCAGAAATTTGAGGTATGGCTATACAGAATCTGTGAGCTCTCACTGGAAAATGAACATCTTCAGGAACTGTTCCCTTCTTGGTCCTCCCTCTCCTGATCTAGACACCTGTCAAAATTACTGCCAGGTTATAGGATCTCAGTCTTTTCTAGAAGCACCAAAATTTAGGAGAAAAGGAGAGACAGTCTCATACTCTATCAGCCTGAGGCAGAATTAAAACCAGAGTTGCATCAACAGTCATGGCCAATCAAACAGACTGTGGTCTTCATGACTGTGTTCCTAAGAGAAAATGTTCTGGCCTGTTCTTAGGAGGAAAGAATTCCCATAGCCAAATGGTATCTGGAATTATATTCAAATGAACTTATTTTGATTTAGCTATGAATGTTCCATAGCACAAAAGGAAGTGTGTGGAGGGAATAGGAGAAGAAGAGAAACACACAGCACACTCAAAAGTGATTTTACAGTTCATATAAATGAGAAATTGGCTGCTCCCTTCTGTTTTCTAGAAGGGCATTTGATTTTGCATTAATCTGGCCAACTATAATCCTGATAAGGCATATTCAACTAATCTGCATTTCATTTTTAGTAGTAACTTGTAATGTAGTTTACCAGCCAGTCCTGTGAAATCAACAGCAAGAAGGGAAAGAAAAGTTTGATGATGTTTCTGTTGATCTGCAGGATTAATTTCCATTATTGTTTTCACTATTTTTCCAGAATTATTTCCAAATCTTGTTGGAACATTGTTTTAAAGCCAGACTGGGCCACAAAGGCTGCCACTGGGCATAAGAAAACCTGCACCACTTCTGTTTGCAGACACAAGGCTTGCTGCCAGACCAAGACTTCACTTTGGTTCTCATCAGTCTCTTTGTCCAGTTTTTGTTCTTTTTTTCATTCCAGAGAAAGATGACCTTGGAGATTTGAAATCTCATCAGTTTCGTTTTGAAGACATAAGATTTAGACACCCTTCTGGGTATCTTTAATAAGTTTTAACTGGAATTTTAACTTTAATATAATTTCACAATGTCTGCACAAAAACCCCCAAAAGCCATAGAAGTACACCCTTCCTTATCTCTAGACATTCTCACTGTCTCATCTCTTCATGACACACCTTTCTTAGTATCCCACCAGCACATTAAACTTCCTGTGGTTGAACTGAACTCTTTGAATCTTTTTCCGTTCTGACTGGCTTTTTCCATTCGGTGCTGGCTTTGGCACACCCCTCTGCTGCTCAAACTCATGACCAAGGAGGGGGTTTTGCAGCACAGTGGCCCACAGGCTGTGCAAACACAACTGCTCTATCTGCTGACACCACGTGGAAGTTGAAGCATCAATAGCTATTTCTCTGAGCAGAGTCTAAATTAATTATTCTTTGACAAGCACTGTCAGTGGCTTTATTACCTATTTAGAAAGTGAATCATTATTTTGAGGTGGCAAATGGACCAACTAACTTGCTGAGGAAACTACAGCATTGCTGAGTACTGGCTGATAGCTTACGAAGTGATAAAATATTTCATGTGGCCTCTGACTGTCCCTAAACCTCTCATCCATTGCAATAGTTCAGAAAAAAATCTTGCCCTGATGCTCCTCTTTCTGTCTCTTCTTGCCAGACCCCCTGCCACCTCACACACAGGTCTCCATCTCCTTGAGGTAAGGCAGTGCTCTTTGTCTCACCAAGAAGGTCCCCACACAACAGGAGGGTCCTGAGGGGACCCCCAGAAGTGACAGCATGGGAGGCAGATGTAGAAATGGGAACCCTCACCAGAAAGAGAACACTGCATTGCTCCCCCTCCCTTTCTCTCACTCTCATCTACTTGTACATTCATCCCAGAATTAATTTACTATAGGAGTGGTAAATTATTGGAATGAAGGAGTTACTCAGATTGTGAAAGGATTATGTACTTATGTTTTCAATCTCTTTGTGGAGAAAAAGGACTGAGTTTTTAACATAATAATGAGTTGTATTTTGAGCATGCTAAGCCCCATGATACTTTTCAAATTCTTACCTGAAAAAATACCAGAAAATCAACACTGCTGAGACCCAGAATGGCATGCAGGCATCTTCCATCCAGGGCATTCAAATGAACAGAAGTATATGAATTGCAGGTAAGAAGCAGAAACAAAGTCAGGTAGCAGCTGCATTATCCTGACCAGTTGCACACAGAGACATCCTTGGAGCCCACACATGTCACTGAAGTTCAGCCTCTTGGTGTTCAAGACAGCTTTGCTACAGATGGTAGGTGTCATCTACATTTTGCACCTGAATATGGTGAGAACCACCAACTGGGCTCCCTTTCACTTTCCTTCTGCACAGCTGAACCAACCCAGCTTCTCAGCCTGCCCACATACCTCCTGTTCTTCAACCCCCAAACCTTTTATGATGTTTCAGAACATAAAAGGCTAGCCACAAATGTGTGCCACTGGTGGCCATTAGTTGCTTTGGAAATGTGAGGTTGGAAGGTAGCAGAAAGACCATCCATTTGTTTCAGACAATTTCTGATCATTTGGTGATGCCAGACTATGAGAATGGCTGGTCTGCTCTTGTGCTGCTCTTAGGAAGCTGTCATCACGCTCCACATCCACATTGTCTCCCAAGCGAATGTGCATCCATAGTGTAACCTCTCCAGTGTAAAATCTTTTTAGAGTGCAAAGATAGTTATATCTATTTCGAAATTCATTTATTTCATTTTTTGAAAATAAATATCATTTAAAGTATCATTTTATTGTACTTCTAAAATAATTTTTAATAAAGCATGTTGAATTTTAGTGAAGTATGCAGGAGGAGAAAAGCTGTCTTTGATTTAGGAAATCAGTATCAAGAAGATTAGGTGACAGTTTCAGTACTAAAAAATCAAATCAGACCCTTCTCCAGAACTGAGGTGAGGTTATCTTAATGTGCCATGACAAAATGAGCCTGGATTGTCTCTGCAGGGCACACAGCAGAAAGGGACTAATTTCAACAGCCATTAGAAAGTAAATGTTTACATTTGATCAATGTTTAGATGTTCTTCGGGGTCAGTGGAGTGAAATGGTTCTTCGGAAGCTCAGTTCATCTGACTTGTTTAAAACAGTCACTATATGAAAGAAGGAATTTATTCTGAGAAGGACATAATTTTATGATTAATTTTTGTGATACAAAGGAAACTGGGTCTCTGGATGCCAATCCCACATGTTGTACAAGAAGCAGTCATCAGAAAAGCATTGGGGATTATTTAAAGTACTAAGAAGACCAAATAGATCTTTCTGGCAGCAAAAAGAATCCACATTGCAGGGGCATGATACCTCTCCAGGTGAGAAAAGGTCACAAAATCATATGATTGCATCCCAGACTATCTGGAGATTAATAAGGAGAGCTGCTTCAGATGTGGAAAATATTATTGCAACTCTTTCAGTCCCCTGTACCCTTTCCTCCTCACAAGTGTTCAGGCACTAATAATTTGAAGGGGAAACTTATTAAGAGATGATGCAAGCTTGACATAGATTGAAGCATTGAAGGATTTTTTTCCTTTAGCCATCCCTTCCTCCCTGCCTCAGTCATCTCAACCCTTTTGTTCTCCTCATTCTCTGTAGGTAAATATTTTCTTACTGGTCAAATCTCACCTTGCAAATGCCTTTTCCTGTCAAGAAACAAAATCACTAAGTTTGGTAACATCTAAACTTTGTTTTAGTTAACAAAGATTTCCTAAGAAATCCAGACACTCCCCCCTTACAGATATTATAGCAGTTTTTGCTCTCCTAATGGGCATATTGGGGTCCTTCATGTTCACATCACAGTTATGTTTGTGTAATGAAGAAAATAAATGAACCAATGCTCTGACTGAACCTTCAAGATCCCTGAATTATCAAAATACAAGTTCAGCTTATTCATTTGCACTCACATTGGATGCATACATCAGCTTAGGAGCAGACAGCAGTGCTTATAACACTGTTTCAATAAAGGCTATCACAGGGGAAGAAGCCTCAATGCTTCTGTGGCCACGGCCTCCTATTCTTTGTAATTTTTGTTTGAGAGCTGGATTATTTGCTTAGACTTGTTCCTGTAATTTTACCCTGGGTAATGCAAAGGAGCTTTCCCCATCATGAAGCTGAAAAGGTAAGGGGATGAATTCAAAGAAGGAAGGCCTGTTTGGCTGAAGAGACTCACAAAATTTATTTGATTGATTGCTCACTCCGGGATCTCCTTGCTCCTTCTGCAAGCTGCCTCTGCTCCTTTCACTTGACTGTCTCTTGGCACTCCACAGCAGACATAGCAGCTCTGGCCCACATCTGTACTATGGAGGTGGAGGAGAATGGGCTTTCTGCAATGAATCACTCCGAGTAAAATTGTGAGTCATATAGAAGAATTCTTTAATCTTCAGTTGCAAACAAAAAGCTTGATTTTAACTTCCACATCTGCACTCCCTCAAACTCACCACAAGATCAGTTTGACAAGAGGCATTTTTTGTGTTGCTCCCTCCACAAGAAACTCTGCTTTGCCTGCTGCCAACACTTGAACTACAGTGAAGCACAAGTAATGGAAAGCCTGCTTTGTGTACTTCCCCAGGACAGAGGGGAGACACTCTGGAGATCTGCAGATCTACAGACGTAAAACTTCTGATCTTCAGCATTTTTAACACTGACTTTGAGCATCATAATGGGAACAGCATTTTGTGCACACTCATCCATCTCTGGAGAAGGTACAGAGCCAGGGACTGGGGTAACTGAAGGGGTGGCAGGGCTACCTGCTACAAGATATTTTCAGGAGAGCAGAGCAACACTACGTGTCAGAGCTCAGTATTGGGCAAAACCTTGACAAGAAGGGGTTCTGCTCGTTCAGAAGAGTGCTCATTCTTAACCTCAAATCCTCAAAGTTACAGCTGTCATCTCACCACATCAGGGCCCTACTATTTCTGCTATTTGGGAAGGGATGCCAGAATGTTTTGTTTTAAAAGACTGATTAGCATTCCTTGATGGATCAAATTTCATTAAATTAAATAATGTTCCAATTAATCGATCTGTTAGCAGACATTCTTAATTTAGTAAATGCCGAGGAGAATGCTAAAATTACCATTATATTTCTGACAGAAGTGCCATTGAAATCTGGTAATTGATAGCTTTGCTGTTTTCTCTGATGGCCTGAAAAGCTTTTGAAACTAAATTCTGTAATCATGTTCATCTTTGGAAATTAGTTTTGTGAAACCACACATTTATTTCTTGCTGAGAAATCTCATTTTAGTAATTTTTAACACAATTTATAATGCATAAAATAAATTAGCTTTTGTAGCTAAGCCAGCATATTTTTCTTCAATTTTTATCTCTTTCTAATATATATTTGACCTTGAAAACGGCAGTGTCTGTAGGATACTGAAGCCTAGGAACAAAGAAATCATTTCCATTCCATCGCTATGGTTACAACTTTCTTCTGTCTCCAACACTGAGCCATCTGGAAGTGTTTAATACAGAGTCCTCGGGAGGGCAAGGAAACTTCATTTAATATCATTTAGTTCTGATTATGCAAACACACACATTCACAAACAAACACACATAGCAGAGCCCTGGCTGTACCAAATGAATGCTTTCTCTTAACATTTTGTATTAGACAGGACCAGCAACAGAGACTGGAGTGTCATGGACCTCCATCCCTCACAGGGAGTTGTGTCAGCCTCACATGCTCACATCTGCTGGTCTCAAGTGGTTCAGCCAAAATGCAGGGCAAACACCACGGCTTCCTGTGGGCTCAGGTCAGTGTTAGCTTCATGGTCACCTCCGTGGAGACAGAAGTCATGGTGCAGACAGACTAGGAATCATGGCTTCAATCTGACATCTGTAAATTTGATTTGGAAAAAATTTGGACCAAAAAAAGCAAGTCAAGGTCCCAGGAACATGAAACACTTCTTGAGAAAAGGACGACTATTAACACTGATGATTCTGCACTCTTTCAAGTCAAGTAAATTTATCACCTACTTGGCAACTGAGTGTGGAGGGTCAAAATTGTTCTGCTTCTCCTCTTTTCTTCTACATTGCCTTTTGACACTTTTTTTTTTCAATAAAAATCTCACCTTCTGTTGGCTAAAATGTATCCTGTATTTATGCAGTATTTGTGCAATGTCCCGTAACAGGCATATCTCTTCACTAAAAAAACAACTTCCCCAAAATCACACTTATTAGTGCCACAACATACAAAATTTTATCTCCCATGTGAGCTCAACTCATTACAGACTTCATTCAGAGCTAGGAAGTGTTGCTAGGAAATGAAAACCTGAAAAAGATAGAAATTGACTTATAGGTTTCAATCCAGTAAAGACTCCTTGTTCCTGAAGAGATTAAGTACAGGTTGAACTCAAAGCAGAGCATCATCACCGATAATCCTGAGCTCTATGTCATGGTCTTTAAAGTTCATTTCTTTTACTTTGATAGCTTTTTTCCCCCCACATTGTAACAGAAGTTTTCATACCTTATGGAGTTTTAAACAAATATTTCTCTATTTGGGGAGGCGGGGTGGGGTCAGATTTTAAAAAGAATAGAAATAAATATAGACAAAAATAGGAAAACAATTATCTTCACTAAAAGCCAAATTTGATAAAAATTAACATCTTTCAAAAAATCAAATACACAGCACTTCACTTTAAAATTATGTTTTTCATGAAAACTTTTTTGACAAGTAGTTATCATTAGATCCTTTTGAGAAAACCAGCTCCCCTGGAGTTCTCATGTTACAAAAATTTGATGTTACATTTCTTCCTTTGTATTTTATTCAGTCCCTGCTAAATATATACACTCTTCTCCTGACCCACAGATCCCCACAGTGTTCTGTTCCACATTGACAGCCTCATCTTCTTTTGGGTACTGATTTTTCTTGTTTTCATCAAACACCGCTATTCTGAAGCACTACTTCTTCTGCTCTGTAATACAACCAAAGAGCAAATGCTTTACCCAAAGGCCAGGTGATAAGCCACCCCCATTGGACTAGTGCCCAGTCAAGGTAGCTTGCCTTTCACCAGCCCCAGCTGAGCCCGGCACTACCTGAGCCTTCACAGACTGACTTCAAAGAATTGTCCTGGACAGAAGTTTTAGAAACATGAGCATCTGAGGCAAAGAAAACTGAATGACCCTGTTGGTAATACCTATGAAGTATGAAAAATTACATCAGTTGAATAAGCTATCCACTTTGTATTACAACTCCAGTCTACCAAGACCATTTTGACCATGCTGATCTTGTTGACAAAAAATAGCACAATTTTGGTAAAATATTTCTCAAAGAAGTTAGTACTGTGCACAGCAAGCAGTCTTAGAAAAGGTAGTTTGTAAGACAGAAGACATAGGATGAAAGCCCACCACCACATATCTCCTCAGCCCAGCCATTACCTCCCACCTGACACAAGCCCTCTCCAAACAGGGTTTCTCACTTCATCCCCTCAGAGTGCCACAGGAATCAGTTGTACTGCTGAGAGCACACCAAGCAAGGAACTTCTGAAATGTCACAACAAGGAAAGAAAAGATTGGTCTTTCCTTCGGCTACCCCTGAGATAAGTAAATAGTATATCCTCTATAGTATAACCTCCGAAGGTTCAAGCCTTCGGAGCACAAGCAGAGCTGAAAAGCTGAAGAAATCCATCCAGTGCCGAGAATAAGAGGTAACACAAAAAACCACCCTGAGCTGAGCCATGCTTGGTCAGCCCACAACATGAGGTGAAGCTCATGGTCTGATTTCTCTGATAGAAGTGCAGAGGCTGAATGTTAGATTACATCCATTTTCCTCCAAATTTCTCTCCTCCTCTAGATCATGCAGTTTGGTACATCTTTGAGCTTCTACTAACATCTCTACCTGTACTTCTCTGAAACAAAGAGATGTCATGTTTATGTACTTAATAGGAGCAATTCTAATATGGTCATCCTAAATCATCATACAAATCATCAGGCAAAGTGCCATAACACTGGTTCAGCAAGTCTTCTGCTGACTCGTTCCCTTACTCTTTCCAGTAAAGCTGAATGGCATATTTTCTCAGCTTTTATTTCTCTTGTACTCACAAGTAACTGAGCTGGGGATTCTATCTTCATCTCTGTGAAGGCACTGATAGTTCTCTTGTTTGTGTCCAGTGCAAAGAGACCTCAGACTCAGAAATTCCTGTTGCATTAACAATTCATTTGGCTGGACAGTGTAGCTCAAATTGGGAGACTTCTTACTCATGTGACCTGTATCTACATAAATCTTCTTCAGAATATTAGATGTGATGACCAATTCTACACTGAGCAACATGAAGAGGTGTATGTCAAAAGCAAAACAAGCATCTCCTCCCTTCCTTAGTGGAACTGGTAGCAGAATAGAAAGGAGAATCCTTCAGTTCCAACTATGAAGTACCAGCAAGATTCTATAATTCGGAATACGACAAGGTGGGATTTTTATGGGGTTGCCTTAATAAAGTTTAAAAAGGCACTGTGGGAGATGATGAATTTGAAAAACGTGACTTAAGTTTCCTATGCAGAGTTGATTCCTGACTGGGCAATTAAGAAAAGAAAATGACTGCACACAGGGGATGATGTCCACTTGGTATACTTTAGAGCCCTAAAAGAAGCTTCTTACTGCCTCTCTCTAGTTTCTCTCTGGCAGGTTCCAGCCCACACCTCTAGTACTGACAAACTGGTTTGTTTTTTTGGGGGTTT
>VZTN01025488.1:0-13404 GCA_013400515.1 Erpornis zantholeuca | reverse complement strand
AAAATCATTAGTGTTGGACAGGTTAATGGCTTTTCTTTGGTCTGCAGCTGATGAAGTACTGGGGTTTCTGTATTGCTTCATTTCATGCTGTAAAAACTGCAAGAATTCAAACCATCTAGGTATGTCTACTTCCAACCAGATCAGGTAACTCCAAAGTTTGAAAAACCTAGTTTTAACAGAAATACACTGGAAAAACATATTATTCCCTCAAGATTCCAGGTCACTCTGAATTCTCTGCAGTGTTTACGCAGATAAATGAGGATGTCTCAGCCATCATCAGTGATGTTTAGTTCAGTTTGAGTCCCTAAAGAGCAGCTGGCTGAAGTCTGAAAGAAAAAATGAAGTTTGTTTTTGAATAATAATTTTACCCAGAACTGGAGGGAGAGAATTCCATCACCAGCATAATGGTTCTTCCTGCTGCAGGTGGAGTGAGTCTCCACTGAGTCCAGAGCCACACAGACCAACCAAGTCAACAGCGTGTTTATTTTTCACTGCAGACCTGCCTTTGAAAACCCCACCTGCCATCTCACAGCTCTGCTGAACACAAAGTACTGAGAGCAGAAAAAGGGTGGTAACACACACGGTTCTTAGGGTGGGGCTGTTACCTACAAGGTGCTTGAGCACTACCCAGGTGTGAGAGGGAGTGACTCAACTGCACCAAGCCACATTGTGGTGGGCAGGGAGAGGAAGCCACCGAAACCAAAGAGAACAAAGTGATGTCCTGAGTGGATCATTTGGCAAATCTCCCCAGAAGCTGCACTATTAATGAAATCTTGTTTCTAGCAGTCTTTGCATATTTTATGTGTAATAAGAGGTCTGCTTGCTTTCTCGCAATACTGGCAAATATTTAACTCCTGACTCCAGTCGCTCAGGGTGCACGAGTGCTCAGGTTATCCTCTGTATCCATTAGCACAGGACACTACTTTTCCTGTGCCCAACTCTGCTTGGAGGACAGCAGAGGGGAAGCAGATCTTCAATTTTGCATCTTCTCCTCATTTCTGTGTGATGTGAGAAACTGCTGGTAACTTTTGCCTTGGGCCAGGGCAACACATGGATAAATAGGACAAAGAATTATAAGGAATGCCTTTGTTGGGCTTCATGCCTTTACCATACAGGAAACAGCAAGGTAGCCATTGCAGGAATGGTGAAAGACCAAGAGCACTCAAATCTTCCCAGAATCAATGTGATTTCCTAGCAGGAAATGGCTCTTAAAGCACATTATTAATGCAGCACTTTTAGAATGCCATTAGAGTTCTGATATATTATTAATTAGATGAAGTAGGGAAAAAAGACACAGCAGATACCATTTACCATAGCACAGGCTGTAAATAGTCTGACTTTTCAATTTTTCACGTCTTCTAGATATATGAATGCTTTATTTAATGAATATTAATTTCCTATCAAAGTGAACAGCCTTATCAAACATATTTAATGCATATGCACAGGTGATGTTAAAAGTCCTCTTAACATAAACATTCAACTTTTATTTCTAGATCTATTTAATTTTATTAAATGTACATATTTAAAGATATATATATATATAAAGTCTATATATAGACTTTATATATATATATATATGTAGGTCTAGCAAAAAGCTGTTTTCAACTACCACTCTAACAATTCTCAATTTCTATAAGAAGTACTATAATGTTGAAGGTGGTACTGGGCTGTTAATTATATTGGACCAAGCACATTCTCATTGAAGTCAACTGATACGCTACAGACTTCTCTGGGATAGATAGGAGTCCCACAAAGATAGTTCCAATATTTTTTATTGCACCTCAGATAACATGAACTTCTGAGAGATTTTTGGCAAAAAAAGTTTGGCAGCAAGATGAGCAGCATAGAATTCTCTGGGGTTCTCTGCAGATAAAGTACAAGACTAAATCCTGACAGAGAAGGCACAAGAAAGAGAAAGGACTGGCTGATGTGTATTTCTACAGGAATAGCTTCCATTAATCACCTTTTGAGAAAGCAGGGGGTTATTTGCTTTTCAGGGAAAGAGACTATAAGTGGCACTAACTTGACTTCTTTTCCTAGTGAGTTTAGACATCCTGTTGAGTAGGAATATGCAGAAGCACGAGAGAATAGAAAAGAGCTCCAGTTGAGCCAAATACACCCTATTATGCAGCTTCCATTATTTCAAGATAACTGTGCTCACTTGGACAGCATCATATTCCTTATTTTATCGTTCTGTATAGGCTAGTCCAGTGTGATGGAATCAGATGGCTGAAAAGAAGATATTGTTTAAAAGGTTGGAGCTGCTGTTTTACAGGAGCTTTCCACTATAACCATACAAATATTTCTATAAACATATTCATTATGCTTATGCTATAGGAGCCATTGTAACATAACTTCCTAAATTCAAATTTATACTATCATTCTATGACTTAAAATCTGAAGATTGTATTCCACACCACTGTGATTCATTGTAAGTGATGAATATTGGCAGAAGAGCAGTTAGCCTCTGTGTGCATATTACCCACACTTTACATAGTACCATGAACAATGATGTTTATTGGACCTCGGCCTATATAGGGTCCAAGATTCAACAGTTTTTGTAGTTCTGAGATTATCTCTGTAATTGAATCCCTCTCCACCAAGTGTTTGTGACCAACATCCCTATCATGGACACAAAGAGTACACACATATAGTTGGATGTTTAAAAGCTGTTTTCATGTTTCTCCAAGTAGAAGTAACATCTCCAGGAAGAAAATAATTTTTAGGCTCCTTAAATTCAAGAAATTATGACCTGAATGCAAACTTTTCAGTACAGAACTTTATCAAGGCAAGTAAAATGTCCACAGATAAATTTGGATTTTTTGGTAGCCATTCCAACCTGCAGAAATATTACATAATGGCAAAACAATACTTGGGGGTATACTAATACTACTATGACAATGCTGCAGTTGCTGCCTCTATTAGGGATTAAAAAAAAAAAAGGGCAACTGGGTGATGGATGACT
Organism: Erpornis zantholeuca; assembly: GCA_013400515.1. Lineage (NCBI taxonomy): Eukaryota > Metazoa > Chordata > Aves > Passeriformes > Timaliidae > Erpornis > Erpornis zantholeuca. The sequence continues at coordinate 10,439 of VZTN01025488.1, read as the reverse complement.
GAGAACAAACTTAGAGGTTGTTATTCTAATGAAGCATCATCTCAGAAACAACCCATCCCCTCTGGCCACGGCTCAGGTGAGCAATGCTGACAACAGGCAGAGTCAGTGACTACTGCTGTTACTCTGATATGGGAAGGCAGTGTCAGGGAACAGGGGACCTGACAGTGGGGCCACAGCCGTGCTGAAAACACCTGGATGTGCAACAGGCGTGGAGCAGAAATTCAGTATGTCACAGGAAGGCAGAGGCAGAGGGCACAGAGTATGAGGCTGATTTGCTGATTTCCTAATTAAACAAATCAGGGAAGGAGATATTTGAAAATATCAAAATAATGTTAAATTTGAAAATCCCAGTCCCAAAGCCTTGACCAGCCAATTTGCCTGGAGTGGCCACACAGAAAATGATTAGGTCTTTTCTCACATATAAGACTTGGGGTGCAAATACTGCAAATAAGAGGAAGCACAATGTGGACAGAAAGCTCAGGCCCCTAGAGAATTGGAGCACACATCTCATGAATCAGTGCCTGCGTGTAAGGTAAGGCTGTGTTAAAGTGCACATCTGCCTTTGTGCAGCAGCAGTATTCACCATCTTTCCCATGGCCTTGGGTCATCTGCTTAGCAGAAGTTAAATAAACCTCTAAAACTGTACAGGTTTTCTTGGAGAGCCTGTGGATGCACATTTGTTAAAGTGTGCAGGGTGAAAAAATAGTGTAACAAAGAGATTTTTTTATTTTGTATTCAGTCTTGCTTTCGATACCAGCAGGGAAAAATACAAAAAGGCATCTGAAACTCCCATCAAAATCTTATGGGAATTGAACATTCAAATCATTGCATAGATTTGAAAACAGTAGTCAGAGTCTCAACTCCACATACCCTGTTACACTTATCTTCCATATTAAATTGCTGTGGATAAAACACACACAAAAAAAGAGTTTTTCCCTTTCATGCTGAGTCCATTACTTCATCTTTTAAAACTGACCCCCCCTGTCTATTTCATACCATTTAATTTAATTTTCATTCATTCATAAAAAAATATTAATTTTGGTCATAAAAAAATAATTCTTTGCCAAAAATAAAATGTTCCATCATCTCTGCCAAGTAACTAGTCTAGGTGTCATTTAGATTTTATTTCCCACCTTTCTAACAAATAAATACAAAAGTAAAGTGAGAGCACCTAGACTTGCAGAAGGATATAGAATATCCAAGAAGTTTTGATCACATGACAAATAGCTAAGATCTTATACAATTTTGGGAAATCTACAAAAATATTTCGATAATTCTTACATTGACTGTTTAGTTGGTTTCTTTGTTGTTGGTGGTGTGAGTTTGGGGTTCTTTTTAGCATGCTTTTTGTTTGGGTATTTTGGTGGTTTGTTGTTTTATTTTTTTAAGATTACCAAATAATTACAATTAATGATTAATTACAAATAAAGGTGAATTAGATTACATGTTATGTTGTGAACAGAGATATGAAACAATAGGTATCCTAGAATGGGATAAAAAATGCTCATGAAAGCCAGAAAACCAGAAAAACTCTCTAAGGACACAACACTAATGAAGGGAAGACTTGTTTGTCAGCAATGATGCACTGTCCTATCAGTTGTAAAGAAGGCAAAAGTTACATATCCAGAATGAGAATAGAAATAGCACAGCAGTAACCCAAATACATCCATGAATTTCAGACCACTTCCTTTCTAGCCCTATATGTGATCATTCTTGCTAACTTAATTTAGCAATCACCAGCTTTCACATTCCCGAAAATTTAATATAATGAAAAATCTACTGTGAAACATAGGCTCAATTTTTTCATGTCTTATAACCCATTATGTACATGGAGGAGGAAACTAGAATCATCTCTGTGGGGTCTTAGCTAAACTCTGCTCCTTGTCCTCACAGGTTTTACTGGAAATACTGCACAAACTTCTACATGTTTCTTTTCTGATCCATTACAACAAAACTGCGAGTTTCTTATATTAAACATGGGGCAATGAAAGGACATGTAAGAGCTTTCTAAGGTTTGTTGTCACCCTACTATTCGTAACGTGTGAAAGAGCAGCTTTTCTCAATTGTACAGCCTGCAAAGTGTGAAAGTTTGATATGCATCTGAGGAACTTGAAAATACAGGGCTAGAGCAAAACTATGAGAAGTATCTCTAAAACAGAGCTCCAGACACTTATTTTCATTTGTTAACAGAACCGAAGGCCACATTTATGCTATCCAGGAATACAGAAAAGGTGTTTGAGGAGACCTATGGCAGGTATTCTTAGATGCAAAATAACTGACTAGCAGACCAGGCATGTTATCACCTCATAGCAGGAAAAATCACTTCCCTGACAAACTAAAACATGCTATAAGGTGAAATTCCCACCTCAACGGCTATCCAGAAAGCTTCTTTCAAGGAATAAATTATCACAGTGTGATTGAAATATCAATATGTGACAAACCTCTCTTTGAAGTCACTGGAACCAGGACCAGATGTGCTTTGCCACCAAAGAGCATGCATTAGAAAACTATGCTCTAGCTTAAGTTTATTTGCTTGAAAATAATGGGGAGCAGGTAGTTTGGAGGATATGGATTTTGATAGGACTGAACAACTCTCAACATAGCTGCAGTCTCTGAATTATTAACTAAAGTCTGTAAGCATAAGTTTTAACTGATATCTGCAGTACAAGTAGCTCCATGTGTACTGTGGTCAGTCACTATGTATAAAATTTCACTTTTCAATAAGTCCTATGGCTCTTTTACAGAACAGAGTGCAACGTGATAAAAGTGGAAGAAGAAAAAAAGAAGGTGAATGAAAACCTCAACTGACAGCATTAATTCAGTCATAGGCAAATTAAAGATAAATCTCTTGAAATGCTAAGAGAGGCTGATCTTCACTTCATTCAGTATTTTTCCAATACATAATCAAAGGAAACCGGGTTGGTCCAATTTAGAGAGATTGTCATAGTACTGAAGGTAAAAACTAGCTAATCACTGCCAGGAATCCAGAAGCACACCAAATTAATATTTTTGTATTAATTTCTTTCAGGATAACTGCATTGTAGTTGTAACAGTATTTCTGTTTAGCAGGACAGATTTCTACTGTCTATGGCATTTCACTGGGAACACAAATTAATTGGAACACATTGCAATCTCCATGGTGAGCAAATCACAGGTAGAAAGCCGAGTGTGGAAACAGTACAACATCTCCTGTTTGTTTTTGTTTCTTCTGTCACCATGAGACCTGAACCTAACCTAAGGAAACACCTTCATTCTACTCAAGGGATCTGCATTTTTTGTGAGGATGAGAGGAGTGAGAATGTGCATTTTCTCTATGGGGCATAAATTCTCTCTGTTCTGATTCTACAACATTCAGCCTCTGACTCCAGACCCTTCTGTGTGCATTACTATCGTGCCAATGTACAAATACACCATTGAAATAATAATGAACAATGAGCCAACAGAATGAAGGGGTTTGTCATTTTCACATTCACTGCTTGGAGGGAATCCCAAAAGTTTCCAAGTACATGTATTTTATGGTATTACTGAAAAAATGAAAAAAAAAACATTGATCAGTAATAACAATTTCCAATTGCCCTAGAAATATTTGTCTTTCTGCCTGAAATAGAGAATAACTTTGATAACAAAATGAAATTCACAACAGCTTTTTTTTTAGGTAGCCCCTCATCTGGACAAAGAGTGTTTGCTGGTATGCATACCTCCACACAGTCTTAGTAGTTTCTATTCCAGTTTTTTCTTCGTCACACTGAGATAAAGCAATCAAATAGAGTGTGTATTTCTGTCCTTTGTGACAGTCATGAAATCCGAAGTGACAAGATTACATTTTGGGTTAAAAATAAATATTGTAAATCAGCTTCATTAGCTCTACTATTAGTAGCTTTACTAAAAAAAAAGTCAATATCTCTCTCTGCAAAAAAATCTCAAACCAATCACAAGCCACCACAGCAAACCACGAAAGCAAATCAAACCCACTAAAAGACACCTTTATTTTTATGTGCATTTCTCCACTTTCAATTTTCCTTTTAGAAATCTGAAAATATGCTGTTCTCCTAAGCACGTTGTCCCTTCAAACGCTAGGTTTTAGGGTATTTTTAGCTCGTATTCTAACAGGAGCTGAAATTGACACAGCTGGTTTTTCCAGACAGGAACAGCAATTTGACATAGCTGCGTGGTGCAGGAAATTGCCAAGTACAAGCGACGCAGCCGCAGGACCAGGTGTGAGCTGGGGGGCCTGGTGTGCCTGGTGCTGCAGCAGTGCCAGGTATCAGATGCTCCTCTGGCACAAAGCAATCCCTGGGGCACAATCCCTTTCATTTAAAAGAGAAGCACTTTTGCTGAGAGCTGTGTTTGTGATTCATTCTGTCACTTCACTCTTACCCACCTACCGCAGTACCGTTTTTTTTTTCTCAAGATTCAGTGACACTGATAAGCTGCTCTCTTCAAAGGTATTACATGAATATATCAACTTCATCACTTTTCCTGGTCTGCTGAAGAGAATTGTTACAAAATGTGACTCAATTTGTGTCATGGTTGGCCGTATTATAGAAGTGAGCATGAAGAGCTGGGCTGCACTGCTGAGCTCAGGAAAGTGCAATCAGCCCAGGGCTAGGCAGAGGAGGCTCCAGAGACCCTAGTAACAGACAGAAAATAAAAGTTACACTAGTTAAGCATATTTTCTCCTGAGCTCAAACCAGCACAACAATGCTGACACGCAGACAATGAAACTGAACCTCACTGTGAAACTGTTCCAGGCTAAGAGAAAAAACTGGCATGGGAGTAAGCCTGGCTATGAAACATGAGAAATCACAGAACTATTTGCTTGGAACACATAGGACAGAGAGCAAGAAGAGCAAGAGACCTCAGGAAGGTGGAAGGTTCCCATCCCAGTGTCTGCACAACTGCATGCAGAGGGGGAACAATCAGGAAGGACTAAAGTCCACTTGCAGCACAAAACTCTGGCTTTGCTGCAAAGCAGCAGGGGGTTGGACTGAAATCCCTGTTGGCCTGAATTGTCCTCAGATTCTAAAATCCTAAACAATATGACATCTTTACAAAAAAGAGTTCTCCCCATTTTCCTGCTGGAGCCACAAAAGCCAGACAGATGTAACTTTCCTTGGGTATCACAGGAGAAGCAAGATTTTAAAAAATCTGAAATGCAAAACTGAACACTTGAATTGTAGTCAAAAACATTACTCTGACCATCATGGATCATAGATCTTTATCATGGGTTTGGATTTGTCCAAGGTCAGATTCAGTGATTAAACTCAGATAGCCCAAATGCACCTGAACTCACAAAACACCACCCAGAAAAATTGACTGTGCTTCCAGCTACAAAACAACTTTACAAATATGAATCTTGAAATGTTAGCTGTGTTTCTTAACAGGAAAGTATTCCTATTAATTCTGTTTATCCCAAACATCCCAAGTTATGACCAAAATAATTTTTCTTAGCTGTAGAAAAAACAAAACAAACAATCACAATTTTGAAATTTTCTCTTAAATTTTCAGCATTACTGCTGGGAAAAGTCAAGGCTACCAAACTGCACCTTAGAATCGTAAAACAGATTCATAGAATGGTTTAGGTTGAAAAGGGCCTTAAAGACCATCTGGTTCCAACCCCTCTGATGTGGGTAAAGACACCTTTCATCAAAGCAGATTACTCAGTACCCCACCCAACCTGGCCTTGAACACTTCCAGGGATGAGGCATCCACAGCCTCTCTGTACCACCCATTCTAGTGCCTTGCCACCCTCACAGTAAAGAATTTTTTCTTAATATCTAACCTACGGTTCACCTCTTTCAGTTTTTACCCATTAATCCTTGTCCTATCACTAAAATTCCTGATGAATTCCCTCTCCAGCCTTTCTTGCCGTTTCCCTGCAGACACTGAAAGGCTGCTATGAGGTCCCCACACAACCTTCTCTTCTCTAGGTGGTCACAACTCTCTTGGTTCTTATCAACTTTGAGGCACCCTCTGCACTTGCTCCAACAGTTCCATGTCCTCCTTATGTAGGGGTCACCTGAACTGTACACAGGAGGGGTCTCACAAGCAGAGTGAAGAGGCGGAATCCTCTCTCTCACCCTGCTGGCCATGCTGCTTTGAATGCAGCCCAGGATTGCATTGCCTTTCTGGGCTGTGAGCTCACGCTGCCAGCTCAAGCTTTTCATCAATTACTGCCTTGTCTTTGTCCACAGGGCTGCCTCAATCATTTCTCCAAGCAACCTCTAGGTGTGCTTGGGCTTGCCCAGACTCAGGTGTAGGACCTTACACTTCCTCTTGCTGTACTTCATGAGGTTGGCATGGGCCCAGGTCCCTCTGGATGACACCCCTTCCCTCCACGACATCGACTGTACCACACAGGTCAGTGTTATCATCAAATTTTCTGGGGGTGTCCTTGATCCCACTGTCTATCTTCCTGCCACCTTCTCCAAAGCACAATGCCAGGAACAATTTTCAATTAGGCCAATCAGTTCAGTTAGCACCAAACTCACTATATTTCGTTTATGCAATAAGAAATCTTAATAAATGCTAAAACTGCTCAGGGTAACTATGAGGTATATGTTGCTTAATATTAGTAAAACATTTTGCATCTGCTCAACTGCACAACTGATGCCTTAAATGGCTACCTAGAAACAGAGACTAGAAGGAATAAAGGAAAAAGGAGGTATTTATTTGAAAGGCTTTCTGATGTACACTCTGGGCTCCAGAGGGTCCTGCCTCAGTGGATCCAAAAATGGACCACAGGTCACGAGTTCTTCACACTTTTATATCAGCATAAATTCACCAACCAGAACTCAGCCAATGATGGAATTTCCCCTAAGCTTGCCCCCCTCTCCCCAAGATGATGGTTTACAGTTCTTGTTCCGGGTGTCCTTGGAGAGCAAGGTGTAGAGGTTTTGTTATGTCTATCTTAGCATAAGAGAACAGCACTTAACAAGCTACAGGAAACTTCAGAGTTACACTAGCAGTACAGGATTTGAAAACTATAAAAGTTAAAACCTAAGGCATCACAACCACTTGCAGGAACTTACTATACTGGGAAACTAATGGTTCTTAACTTTTCAGGTATCAACATACTGAAAAATACATCATCAAAACATGAAAGGAAGTAAAAAATTCAAACATAGGTTGGAATTTTATCAGTTTTACAGAAATTTAGGAAGGACTTGAAACTGCAGGACACTTAATTCCCACAAGAGTGCATGCTGGGTTCTTTTGGATTTTAATCTAAGTGCAACTGTTTTATATCATTGATGCAGATAGCTGGGACAAGAGACAGAGTGCCACGAGTGCCAACACTCAGCATAACACACATGCAACTGGCCTAAAAAACGTACAGGCTGCATCTGAAATGAAATTATGTGATTGCCTAAAACATCACCAGCTGAAGACTACTTTATAAACCTGAGTTAAGTGTCTTTCAAGCTTAACAGCACAGAGCAAATGATCTTGGTGATACAGCTTTAAATCCCCGACTACTTTTCAATTTCAAGTATCAGAATACTTTGTGGACAGGTAATTTTCTTCACAGTGAGGAAGTCTCATGCTTGCATGACCTACTTATATATTAGAAAAAATTAGGGGTTCTTTTGCTTCGGTTTGCAAGACCTTCCTGGAAGGCTTCCAACTCATCCCCTCACCCCCAGGGTCATGACTGAAAACTTCTGCCTACAAGTTCTTCATGAATTTCAGGAAACTGCTCTTGATTCTTCCTGCTCTACAGGCAGCTAGTCAAGATTTTGTTTTCCTTTCCAAGAGATGGAGAAGGGACAGAGGTAAGCAAATAGCACATTAAAAAAAGAAGACTAGAATTGTTCACTGTCAGGATTAAGGGTGGCTCTTCAATTACCAGAACAATAACTGTAGTCAACTGACAAACACCAAATTCTTTGCAGGAACTCGGGTCTCAGAGCTGAAACAAGTTTTTGTTTCTGTCACCAATCATAAAAAAGGAAGACATAATCAGCAAAATAGCAAGATAAGGAGACAAATACTGACCAGGTCCAGGTAAAGATATAAATTATTGTTCATACACAGTAGACATGGCAGTGGCAGGGAGATGGCTTGTGAGTGTCAAGAATAAAAAAGATTTGATCCCTGTAGGCTAATGCCAGTAAAATCATCCCCCAAAAGGATGTCTCTAGTGTTTGCTGAGCCAGTAGCTCAATGCCACCTCTTGCATTAATAACTATAATGAACAGTTTTGAGAGAGTGACTTGCATTGGCAAGGACAAGGAAGATATTTGAAGCACAGGACATGGGACATGGCAATGAGAGCACTGAGAGCTCTTGCCAAACAAATCTCCCCACCACAGTCAGAGGATACTAATCCCAAACCTTTCCAATTCAAGTTGTTGAAACCCAGCCCCCCCCCCACTTTTTTAAAGGGGGATAGGGAAGGAATGCTGAGTGGACCAAGGAAGAGATTATGTTCCCCAGGCTATTTTTGTTAGATATAGTAAAAATTAATAAATAGAGACAGGAGCTGATAAACATAAATGGGGGTGTAAAAAAACCCCTAACCTCAGGACCAAAATTGATCACTGGGTAAAAAGTGCAGGTGCAAATTTCATGTGGTAATCTCACATTTCAGCCATCTTCAGATGCTGGAAGAAGACACCATTTTTCACAAACCTTGACCTGTGGGAGAAATCAGTCTGTGACGAGGAAGACTGCTATCAATGACTTGGAAGCCATTTTTCACACCACAAAATCCACCACATTACCACAGCATTCAGAAATAAATGTTGTGGACTGCAGTATATAAGGACCGGGAAATAACTGAACTAGGGGTGCTCTCAAATACCATGCCCTGCTCTGAGCTGAATTTTTGGGTTGGGCTACAAAAGAGACTTGTACTGAAGAACACTGCTCTTTTGAAAATATATTACCTAGGGGATAAGTCTTCACTTTGCTGTATTGTTGTTATGTGTGCTCATGGAGAAGTACACCACAGCCGTGTCATGATACAAAAATGAGTGATGATTACTAAAAGCAAGAAGCATGTGGCACTGATGGCTCTGGAAGCAGTTAATAAGATATAACAAGACACACAGCTTGCTCACTACGTCAGTGGTTTCATACCAGACCAGGTCAATCAGGCCTAAAATCACTGCTGATAGTCATCAGATCTTGAGTCATTGTGACCCAAGTCAGCAACAGCTAAATCAACAATAGGCCGATGTTTTTAGCTTAAATAAAAGGAAAAACATCACCACAGTGGATATGTTTCACCTTGAGCTGAGGTTAAGTTGGCAAGGAAGCTGAAGCAGATCAAGAAACCTCTCCACAACAGGATGTTCCAGGCGTGATGAGGGATGTGTTCATCCGTGCAGTGCTGGCTGCTTTTGGTTTGTAGAGTAGTGTGAGCAAGCAGACCTTGGGGATGTGGGCTGCGAAGGGTCTAACCCTACCTCTGCAGATAGCATACTGAGATTTTGAGGCCTACCACCTTGATTTCTGTAGCAAGGCCTAAACTTAAAATATGTGCTCTAGAGGAGTCCACAGTCTTTATGCAAAACTTAGCATGATGGAACATGTGATGGAGGAATTTAAAAATTATTCCTGTGATTGTTGTCATCATTGCCCAAACCGTGTGTACTGTTTTAACAGGAATTTATTTAGCTTCAGCTTCCCTCAGCTACTGCTATAGTTTTTATTACTACAGAGAGAAGCCCTTTTTATCAAGTTTATACTTCTCACCTAAATACTAAATTAAGACTGACCAAGACATTCCAAAATCTAAATATATTGGCAATATTTTTTTCCCCATAAAAGAGATAACCTAATTCTATAACCAATAACACCTCACGGCCTCAGCAATCCCATTTATTTACCTCCACTTTAAACTTTGGGCACCAAAACTCAATATTCTGATGCGGTGGCTGTCACATTACAGCCAAATGCTCAGGAACTGAAGCGTTTTTTTTACTGCACAACCTCCTGCTCATTCACAGGTGCACAATGCCAGACCTAACCAAACTCCAAATGATGGTGAGGATGAAGATGAACAACGACTCCTCAGTACTCACAACCCTATACTTACATAAAGAGGTAGGGGGATATATTTAATTGGACACATTTTGATTTCAATGTGATTTGACTTAGTTTCTTTAGAATCTCCTTAAAAATTTGTCTACATACACACACACACACACACCCACACACACAGACANGTATTCAAGGGCTCTTGAGTTCTAACACAATTTCTGTGGGATATAGGCATTTTCTCAATACACATTGTAACTGAATTCACACTGAATTCACAGAAGCAAAACAGCAAGTCACAGAGAAGTCTCTCGCTTTATGAAGTGTTATTCCCTGACCTAAATCAGTTTTTGTCTTTGAATCATTTTATGTTACTCCCTATTTAGTGGATTGATTGCTGCTATGGCAACCACCCATCCTGTTCTACAGACATAGGTATTATTCCTCGATAC